>OZ037770.1:11924962-12080441 GCA_964035545.1 Bugula neritina | reverse complement strand
ATTCCCTAAATAATGACAATGTTCTAGAGACTCGGTCAGCCCTGCAAGATAATCTAGATGAGATCAAGAGAACATGCAGCGAAGAAGTCTACTCATTAGCAAAAGATGCAACTTATGCCGAACTGAGTAAAGTTGAACACATGAAATTTTTCATGATTCGATTAGTACGAGAAATAATGTCTGAATCTAACAATATAGATTTAAATCGCATGATAAATATCGTCAAAGAACACTACTACTTAGACTTTTCAGAGCAAACCTTGGCTGATTTAGAAGATATGCAGCTACTCTATAGTAACTGTATGACAACAAGTAATATAAATTTTGCTCAATCCAAACGAGGTCAAGCAATATATGAACGGTTTTTGAAAGAATTCAAGTTTGAAAAATATTTTCTTTACTCTCAGGTAACTACAAAGCCAGGGTGAGAGTGCAAACCATTTCCACACACTAAAGTTTGAATAAGTTTTGAGTGCTGGTTTTCCTTGCTAAAATTCTTAAAATTGAAAATCAAGTTTGTGTAAAGCATGTATGCATGTTAAAAATTTCGATTTGCCTTTTAGTGATATTATATGTTGACTGAACGTGGGTTTTATTTTGAAAATTGCATAAAATGCTGCAAAAATATTGTATACTTGTAAATAACTTCTGGTAGAAAGATGACCGTGCAGTATAAACAAACTAATAGCAACCACATGCTTCATTACTCGTAAGACTTTGCTTGAAGTAAAATTTGATGCGTTGAAAATTGTTAGCTTAGAAAGATGAAGTAATATGGCTGCAATATTATACATATAATCATTGGTGATATAAGTAACCTGTTCAACTCTGCTATATTTACAAGTAAGTCTCCTCAACATATTATTGAAATAACTTCACTTTTTATTATAGGTACGTGACTATTATAAAGACATGAAGGTCTCTATTCAAACATTAAATGAATTGCACTCCTATTACGAAAAGTGAGTAGCCAAATAATTATCTGTTCAGTAGCAATTTAAGAACAATAAAGGCAGATGTTCTCTTTGCACACATGCAGGGCTCCTGCAGTGTCTTTTATAAAAGTTTGCAAATTTCTTTTTAACGACTGAATGCGTTGAAAATTAACTTACTACTTATTTTTAACTGAATATGTAAGGCTATTGGGAAAGAAAGAGGAGGAGTTACAAGAACTGAAAGACCAGCTAAGGAATACTGGTCCAGAAATTAGAGAAACACTTGAGTCTCTGATTTCAGAGCAAGATGTTCTACAGACAGAAAGAGATGCTCTACAGACAGAACGAGATTGCCTTCAAGAAAAAGTTTTAGAATTACAAAGAATGATGAATGAGAAAGACAAGCTCCTGGAAAGACTTGGGTAATTAAGTTGCCATATTATATAGCTGCTCTGAAATTTGTAATTTTGTATCAATACAGAGAAAATTTAAAACCAAGGCCACTCTACTGCAAATAAAATAGCAAAATGCACTAAAATGCTCCATAACTTGGTAACCAGGTCTGTCTGGTTATAGCATCAGTCAAACTAAATTTATAGCCATTTTGATTTTGAATATAGAATTATAAATAATGTTAGCATTGTAATTGTAATTTATTTTAAGATTATAATGGTATGATGTTTTATTAAGTTTTTTGTGTGTTTAAAGTTTAGATTTCATATTACATCTGTTAATTTTCATAAATATCATAAGTCAATAGCAATTGAATGAGACTAAACAGAAATCTAATAAACCAGTGATCTATAATTCCAAATTGGACATATGGCCTGAAGGCCGTTTCTAATTGAAACTGTAACAGCTGTTTTTATACTAAAGCTAAAAAACTGCAAAGATTCCCTATTGAAGCATTATGATGTACCTGCATTGTCTAGAATAGTGATCAGTGCTATTATTTTAAAATCAAAGCGATTAAAGTTTGATAAAGTTGACTACTATACTAGCTAATGTTTGTTTTTACAAAAACACTTACCTATCACATATGCTCATACAATTATAGCCTTGAAAATGGGGGCTAATTATCATAGGCACGATGCAACATGTTTATACATGACAAAAATCCAATAATATTGCCCTGCCTTTGTTTTATTTTTAGCCAAGTTGAATCTGAGCGCAATACCTGGCATCAAAGATATGAAGGGCTGGATGTAAAGAAACTTAAACTCGATGTAAAAAATTTGGTAGAAAAAGGTTTTGAAAGCAGCAGCGATCCTCCAACTATCACAGAGATTCTCCAAGAAATAAGAACTACAGTTCAGGTAGCTTCTGTTCTAAAACTCACCATTGACAAATGCTATACTTCTTATTTTGCAAACATGTCTTAGGTGGTAATTAGTAATTGTTGGAAAGTTCTGCTTGTGTTAACTCATGATAAAAATGCATAATATATCATGATATATACATATAAATGAAAAACATGTTTGCTTTACACATCTGTTGAAAAATTAGTTCTATTTTGATGCCATGAATTGGTTTTGAGTTGTTGTGATTTTATATTAGTTAAATTGATGCACTGATTGTCAATCAAGATCTAAATTAGCCAAGTTTACTGAAGTATTTTTTTACTATAAATAAAGACTTATATCTATAGCAGAACATATAGATCATTTATAGAACTGAAATCAAATAAGTGCTATTTTTAAGTTTATCATTAGTTAATTTCATAATAATGTAATATATATATATGTGTGTTTATCTTAACGCTCTCCAAATTCTGATACAGACTGTACTTATTTGGTGTCATCCCAGGTAAACTCTTCCCAGTTAGATGCTATTTATTTATTTTAGTACAACATATATTTTATGTGCAATTTATTTGAATAATATTGAAATACATGTATATTTGAATTAACTTGGATCAATAATTGTTTGCTATTTAGCACATAAATCATTTCCTGTCATTTGCATTAACTTATTAATTTTGCATATTCTATACTTCTTGTTGTTTGGAAAAATATTTCGTTAATATAAGTATTCATTAAAAGCATTGATGTCTATTAGTAACGTATAACTGCTTCTTGCCTCACACAAATTTGTGAAAAGTGGGCTATTATTCCAAATAGTTTATATTAGCTATTATAGCTATAATAGCATATATTAGCTATTTAGCAATCAATACAACAGTTATATACATTATTATGATACCAAAATAAAAAATGGCGTCTAACTGGGAAGCATCTATCTAGGATGAAACATACTGTTTGACTTAAAACTTGAAAGTATTTTTGAAAAAAAGTGTTAAATGCCAATTACTATAGTTAAATTCATTATGTAGAAATTTGATGAGAAGCCATCACAACCAACAGACGCGGAGGACGAGCCAAGTAAGTCAGCGAAGGGAGCTGCCGGTTATGACACTGATGATGCTGACTCATTGCGATAAGAAGCTGACAATTGGCAAAGTTCCAACTTCCTATATATATATATATTGTTTTATGCTGGATTGCACACTTGATTAGCTCAACCGCAAGTTTTAACATTTTCTTGAAAAATCAAAATTTCTTGCTTCTAATCAGCTTGACTTTCTAATCAGCTTGACCTATTTAATCTTTAGTTATAATGTACTGTTTGGTAATGTCTATGAAATTTCAATAATAAGTTTATATATATAATCATACATATGGTTTTAATGTTGGTAGTAGCTCATATTATTGTACATCCTATGTTTGCAAATTATTTTTATTTTTTCATAGCTGTTTTAAAAATATAATTGATTATTATTATTATGTAAAAAAATCGAAGTTTGTATGAAAGAGAACAACAATATAAAAATAAGAACAGAAAAATGAATCATGAAGAGTCTGAATAAACTGTCATTAATATTACTGCATGGCTCCATTATCTAACTACAAAGTTTTTGAGAGAGAGAACCAAAGCAGGGTAGCGTTTAAAGAATGTCTATATTTTATATCTAATTACATAAAAGTAAAGTTATCACCAATTGCAAAAGAATACACATATAGAAAAACAGTCATACAGTATTATCCTAGTTTACACAAAAGTTATCCTAGCTCAGACTGAGACTAGGCTTCGGAAGGCGCTGTTTATAACTGGAGGGTTTGCTCTGATTGGCCGGTATAAGGTTCCGGCAATGGTGACCATAATGAGTGGTAATGGAGTTATCGTCTCTTGGAACTTTTATAATATAATATCAATGTCTTCTACTGCAAGTATTAACAACTTGAGGGTTGGGGAGCAATACTTCCCACAACCATTACAATATGCAGCTTCCACAGCAAAACACTTTGCAATACCTGAGTTTTACGATTTTGCAAAATAAATTTGTCATATACGTGCATGTGCCCAACTACCTGCGCAGGACCACGGCGGTGAAAGGTGACCATATACGTGCATGTGTGAGTTTCACTTTACTAGCATTTATCCATTATAAGTGAATTGATCAATATTATTCAAATGAAGCTGATATGGAATGTATAGTTATATACTGTGGTATTTTATAGAGTTATCCCTCCAATATACATTCTTGTAATTATTTACGTTAAACAGCAATCCTTAGCCCCCCTTAATTTTGTTTCAATTTTGTCTACTTATTGTAAATCGAAGTTTAGCTGCCAACTAACTGACATTCCGATTGTCGAACTCCAACATTCCGAATGTCGGTCACACCAAAACTTGACATTCCAAACTTCGGCCAATTGTCGGTCGAAGGTTCTAGACCCCTTTTGTTTGACCAGCATAAAAAAGGCTCATTCTAAGCTTCCAGTCAATTGAATACAGGAGCTCACACTGCAAAAAACTACTCTTACCAATAAAACTTACTTTGCGCACACTACGAAAACCTTCTTATCTCTTATCACTTGCAAGGAGTTATGTTCTCTGCCTGATTACAGTCAAAAACCCACAAGTTACTATAACATGTAGCTTTAGGTACAAAACACTTTGCAATACTTGAGTTTTATGATTTTGCAACATAAATTAGTCACACATGCATGTGTACATAGCAGAGTGCACAAAACACAAGCGTTAGCCTGCGCTGATGTAGAGTCAAACTGTTCCAAATATGAAACTAAACGTAGGTGAACTGCAAAGCTACATTTGTTGCATTGCCTTTTGAAAGTTTCTATTGATATTTAACAATTGCACTGCTTAAGCATTGTCATTGTTTACATATTTTATAAAGGGAAGTGAAAAATTGGGACTTGACTTATACAAGTGCTTATCTTAAGGAAACAAAATTGTATTCCATTACTCATATAAACAGACCCTGTAAGTCCAATTTCCAAAATGGTGACGATTAAATTTTTGAGCAACTTTTTTATTTACCAAATTTAGTAGCTAGATAACATAATATTCAGGTTATAGAGTTACATAAGAAGTGTGCTCTTAGTAATACAGCAGTTAAAGCAATGCTTTCAGACAAGCATGTTGGCAGGAGTTTTGTAAAAAGATAGATGAGAGATGAAAACACTCAGCTGTAAGTTTACTTTTAAACTCATTTATTTGAGGAGGAAAGTTGTGGGAGGTTTAAGCAAGTGTACAGTAAACTTTGTAAAGGATAGTATTGACTTGCCATAGTAATACTATAGAATACTGTTGGAAATTTTATGCAAAGTTAAATGGTGTAAAGCTCTATAGATGCACAAGACAGCAATTTATTCTAATGAATAATTGACATATTTTAATGTTTAAGGATGAGCGCTCAATAGTTTTAGACTTAAAATTAAGTATGGTGAATTGGCAGAAAAAAAATAAAATGACAAAGTGTTACTAGTATTAGATGTCCCTGGCATTAGATGCTTGAAATAAATCAATTAGTAATAATTGATTAAAATCAATTTTGTTATATAATATTAGGGTTTCTTCAACTATTATTTATGTGTTTTATATAATAGATTTAGTCTAAACTTAATTGAATAGTTCTAATATTTTAAGTAAGTGCACATCGTATTGCATATTTCATCATTTGGATGTTTATTTTAGGAAATGGGATCTGAACCAGACACCTACAACTTCTTATTGACCCAGCACCCTTCGGAAGAGACCACAAAAGATTGTTAGAGTTTACCTCAACTTGACTTGAATTAACTTAGTTATCTCAAGATCACACACCCTTGCACTACAAATAAAGAGGAGAGAAAATTTGCACATATTTTATATTTCTTTAGTTTTTAGTGGTTTTTCCTAATAAATTTATTTTATGCGATTTTTGGAAAATAAACTAACAGTATTGCTAAAATAATAATATTTTTGTAACAAGTCAATAAATAAAGTATATACTAATAATAGCATTTGCTTTTAGAGTAAAAATAATGCAGCTTAAACAAATTTCTTAAATAACATTAAAAACAATGTAGAGTTGAGTAATTATCTCCTCGTATAAACATGACAGAAGCAGACAATCCCAAATCACCCTAAAAGTGATAGTATTCACTGAAAGCTAAAATCAAATGGTGTTGAGTAAAACTTTAGTAAAACTTTTAAATCCTGTGTATAACTGCTTATTGCTTAAAAACCCAATATATTATAATAATTAAGAAAGCAGCCGTGATCTAATGGTTTATAGACTGGGGGGGGGGGGGGGGTGTCTAACCTTCTTGGAGAAAGGGCCTCTAAATGAATATTTTGCAGTAGCAAGGGCCGCTATGTAAAATTTAGCTTTAGCTGGGAGCTATAACTATATCAGTATGGTTCAAGTTACTTTATTCATAATTCTTAAGAATTACTACACAATGGAGTCTCAATAACTATAAGTGCAGGTTGCATGTTTTGTGGCATGTATGTAAACAAAACACTGAAGAACTGATTCTTCTACCTTAATCAACGAACATGGGCAAAATAATTTTATACATTAAACCTTTAAGAACCACAAATAAATTTAACTGGCAACCCCTTCAAATCTGGGCCTGGGGCCACCTGTTGGACGGACCTGGGTTACAGGACTGGCTTAGTATACTATTGTGATAATTTATATTGAAGTGAGGTAAAGTTAGCAAAATTATATGAAAGTATAAGTAAAATTGCAGTAGATTGGTTATTATATTTACTAATAGTTTCGTGCTGTAATATCTAAATCCGCTACAGATTAAAGCTTTGATTGAGTCACTTAATGCTCATGTTAATATAATTTAAGCAGATTTGTCAAGAGATTTATTAAAAAGTTAATATAAAAGATGAATATGATGTTTACTGTTTCTTGCTTGTGTACTACAGGCAACAGTAAGTTATAGCTTTAGCATACATTCTTACAACATAAAGTATGACCCTGCTTCTCAATTCTTACAGTACCAATTAAAGCTATGACTTTTAAAATCAGTGGTTCGCAACCTTTTTTATACAGCTTCCCCTTTCCTGACCTCTGAATCATTATATTATATATTTGATTATATAATATTATAATGACTGCAATAGTTATATTATGCATGTATGTATGAAACACAAAGCAGTTCAATTATTAATGTGATGGCTTCAATTAATGCCTTCGTGCCAGCTCAAGTCTGGCTCTGTTTTGAAAAGCACATCTAGGGTCACTGAAAACGCAGCTTTGGTAATTTAAGGAATTAAGATTATACCTATACATTATACGTATGCAGGTATTCTAACTTTCAAAAACGAGCTCTAAAAGATGCTTGAAATTCTAGAAATTAAATCTCTTTAAAAAATTCCCCTTCTTAAGAAGGGACTTCCCCCAGGTTGGGCGTCACTACCCTGGATGTTGCCTAGCAAGTCAAACACATTTTGCATGTGAACAACGAGACAATAAAGTCAAATATTTGTGCAGCTTTAGCTCCATAAATATTTTTTAAAAAGATTAATTTCTAGAATTTCAAGCAACATGTGAAAAATGAGACAATAAAGTCAAATAATTGTGGAGCCACCAGCTTTGAATGAATTTATTCCTTGGAACAACATAAAAATTACACTGTGTTGTTTTAGTTCATTTGCAAAAATTAAATGACCACGCTGAATTATATAAATATCCGTTTTCAAATTGATCAACTGGCTTGTAAGCAATTTTCTTGTCCATTCTTCCATTTATCTGTCAATTAACTAGCAAATAGTGGAACCAATAACTTGTAGAAATATGAAATAAACATAAATGGGAATTTTTCTCTCCGTTTAGTAAAGCAGATGTTTTTGCTCCTTGGTCTCCAGATAAAATGGTCATAATTTAAAATGTTTTACTTCTATCAGTAGACACAGTCCATACAAAAGCATGCCGTCACTAGCATATGCGAACGTCTTTAACCTGGCTTTTTCAATATTTGTGGATATTGTATTACTTTGTGCTAACAAGGGGCAAATGGGTGGAACCAGGAACGGAGGCGGTGGAAGTGGTTCACATTGATTTGCTTGCAACATCATTTCTATTTGCATCTTCAGTTCATTCAAGTCCTTCAATTTTCCCAAAAACACCAACACACTGAGTATAAAATGAATATCATAAATGCAGTTTATCAAATATTGTAACCGAGTTATTAGCATTATTCTGCAAATTTGATGGTGCAGACAACTTCAAACTAATGGAAAATATCCCACTAATTCTATAATATAATTACAGATTCCTTACATTCGACCCTAAGAAAAGAGTTTCTGCAGATGCAAAATCTCAAGAATATTTCGACATGCACCCACTTCCTGTTGCTCTGTCGCTCTTTTCAACATGGCCGGCTAGGATGTCTTTTTAGGTGTAATAAATGAAAAGCATGATCTTGAACTTGAAGATTGGTTGAGTATCATCAGACTGTTACAAACTACACCCTACAGTAAATTTGATTCATTGATTAATGTTTGCACAAGTCTGATAGTGTTGCTGCATGTCAAATAGACTCAAAGTTGCATAAAATTGTATCTTATTATATTATCTAATAGCCTTAGCTCTGGTTTCAATCTCAAGTTCTAATAGTGACAGCCTAACTTGATGATTGCTATATGAAGAGACAATAACAGTAATTTGATGTTCAGCTTTATAATGCTTGTACTGTAGCCTAGCAAAATATGAAATGCCTCACGTTGCATCCAATGAAAATTTATTTACAAAGATAATAGATGACCAAGTGTTGGTTAAGCAGCCTGTTATAAAGAAATGCATAAAGTGTGACCCTGTTTCTTGGTTCTTACAGTACGCAAGCTATGATTTTCAAGATCAGTGGTTTGCAACCTTCTTCATACAATTTCCTCTTTTCCTCACCTCTGAATCATTATATTATATTTGATTATGATATAATGATTGTACTTATAGTTATATTATGCATGTTTGTACGAAATATGGAGCAGTTCAATCATTAATGTGATGGCTTCAGGCAAGGCTTTTCGCCAGCTTAATTGCTCAAGTCTTGCTCTGTTTTGAAAAGGCACATCTCGGTCACTTGAAACGTAGGGGAGGTAAGTTAATGAATTAATTATTAAGATGAAGGCAAAAACAAGCTTAAAATGTTACTTGATATTTTAAAAATAAAATCCTCCTAAAAAGTCAAAATACCAGCTCTTAAGGCAAGGAGGGGACTTCCCCCAGGTTGGCCAGCACTACCCTGGATGTTGCCTAGCAAGTCAAACATATTTCACATGCGAACAATGAGACAATAAAGTCAAATATTTGTGGAGCTACCAGCTTTGAATGAATGTATTTTTTGGAACAGCATAACAGTTTTGCTATATTGTTTTGATGCTATAATTAAATAGACAACCTGAATTATATAAACATCCTTTTGCATGAGTAGCATCAATGCACGCGTCTGTTGCTAAAATATTTTCAATTTAATCGACTGGCTTGTAAACGATTCTTTTTGTTCAGCCTTCTATTTATTTGTCTTATAAACATTAATTAACAAATTGTGGAGCTACCAAGTAACAATAAAATAGAATTATCTAAATAAAAGCCACACTGTGTTGTTTTAGTTATTTTATGCTCTGATGCACTGAGTTACATATATCAATATTCGTGTGCATCATTGGTACCAACGCAGGGGATCACTTGCTGAAAGACTTGCAAGTTAATCAATTGGCTTGTAAGTAATTTTCTTTTTCAGTCATTGATTTATTTGTTTCATAGATATTAATTAACAAACTGATCAAAGTATGTTTGCACTTATTTACGATTATGTGCACAATTGGTAGCATTTTACAATTGTTCCTCTTTATCCATGAAATACTTGTACTGTATTGGCCAGTGTGTGATTTATTCATAAAACTACATTAAAGATAAACCCATTTCAATTAATTCATTGATTTCCTTTCAAAGGGATTTAATTTCTTACACATGCATGCACTTACAGCAATGCCTGACAGATGCATATTAAATTGCATTGTGGGTAACGTGAAACCTAACTTTACTGGATTGTGACTATTTACCATTTTAAATGATGAGTTTCCAATTTCTACTTGCAACCAGTTTAGTGAGGAAGATAATGTCCACTCACATCTGGTTTAGTAAAGAAGATGATATCAAGGAACTCTTCTGCAAGCAGTTACTTTGCTTTAAAAATATGAAACATAATGGAGCCTGGCAATAACACTTATAACTGAGTTTATTTGTTCCAGAATAGCAAACAAGGTTCAAATATAAATTTTACAAAATAATTTTTTCTAAAGTAGCAAACCTTGTGAATTGTTGTACTGATGCTAACTACTGTTCAAGAAAGTTATAAATCAAATCATATCTCTACTCAAAAAATATACCTCATGGCCATACAAATTTGGAAGCAAATAAGATATTTTTCCTGAATTAAAGAGTTTCACTGTTAAAAATACATGACCAATACATTTATTGTTGGAATAGTTTAGCAATGCAACTGTAAAAAAGTAATGTTACTTCAAATTGTGAATGTGCTCAAAATCTTGCATATAGCAATTCTTAAAACTGAGTCTATATTATATTCCTGTATCTAGAATCTTCTATTTTATAACTTTAAAAAAGCTAAACTTCTTACTGTGCTGTGGCTAAAATAAGTTATTTTCAAGGGAAATGATGTATGATTAATTACAAGTATAGAGAAAAGTAAATCAAAGAAAAAGGCAAACATCATGGTATCCTATAGCTTCTCTTTGAAACTCTCAGAAAACATGGCAAGTCTTGAAGAAAATGATACCTTATGTTTAGCAGTTAAAATAATAATAATAACAATTAAATTAGTAAACATTGCATATCATACAGTTATATCAACCGGACATTTATACATGATTACAAGGTACAGTTGCGATGCCGATGGAACAACTTAATCTAGTTTTCTCAGCTGCTGCCTAAAATTAGAGGGTTGAAAACAATGCAATGAACATATAAGAGATTGTATTGGTCAATAATCGACCAATCAACAACCTCCA
This sequence comes from Bugula neritina, assembly GCA_964035545.1. Taxonomy (NCBI): domain Eukaryota; kingdom Metazoa; phylum Bryozoa; class Gymnolaemata; order Cheilostomatida; family Bugulidae; genus Bugula; species Bugula neritina. Next base: position 12,069,171 of record OZ037770.1, on the reverse strand, counting down.
ACCTAGTTGGTTATATAAAAAGCTTGATTCTACTGTGAATGTCACAACTATAGTATTGGGGAAGCAACCTGTTCGTTACAGATCACAAGATGTAAGTTTAAGTTATTACTTAATTGATATTTTATTTATAAATTCTGTAAGAACTAACTAACCATGAGAAATTGTATCATGGCCCTTGCATGGGTTGCACTGTGTGCACTTCCACTGTAAAATACTTATGAGTCAATTTTACAAGGGTTATCACAAACATTTATTTTGGCTTGCTATTGTTGCTTAAAATTGTATAACAGTTGAGTTAGCCCAAATTCCTAACGTAGTTCAACTAAAAAAAAGATTCAATTTCAATTTTAATTAATTTTCAATTCCCTTTCAATTTTAATAAGCTATTTAATATATACATTGTTTTAAATGAAAGTTTTAGATGCATACCAACTGTGAAGCACTTGTATTTCAATAATTTGCCTATTAGTTTTCCAGAAGTTTTGTGTCTTAGGTCGAAATCTTCTTCTATTGTATCACAAAAAAAAGAGAGAGTTGCAGCAGCAGAGAAATTAAGAGAATCATTACTTTTATATTAACAGCTAGTGTAGCAAAAGAAGTTATGTTCTTGCAGGAATTTAAAAATTTGTTACGAAAATGAAAAAACTTTGGCTATTTTAATTTTTCAGCTTTTGCACCTAAATGAAGCACATTTGTGCTATTTTACAGTTGGCTATAGCAAGACCATTGGTACAGCTGTGTTGAAACACAATAACGTATGATACATAATATTTTTTCGCTATATGGTAACTAAATAGCTTCTTTCAATGAATTTACTTATAAGTTAGAATGAGTACATATATATTACGGACAATCATGATATTGATTATAGAGCAAGTCTATAATCATGTTATATTTATTAGTATAGCTGATATACATGATATTGATTTTCCACTTTCACAGACAGGTTACACCTTTTTTGAGTTGTGGGGTGGGGGAAACAGTTTATATTCCATACATAAAATAATGATAAAAGATGTACATATATATAGAATATATGACTATATAAATATGACTATGTTATATAGTCATATTTATAATAAGATTTTATTAAGTCTTCTACTATTCTTTTAATATATATTATTTTTCAATAACTACTTTTTGATGTATTTTTCATAATTTTTTTTCTCACTTTTTTTCTCTTCACAGACTAAAACTGCTAAATTTTATAAATAATAATAACTGGTAAACTTTTCTAAGAATTACTGTGAAATACATGCACATAACTAAGGCTCTGTAGCATAAACAAGTTTAAATAAAATTTAAAATGCTTGCAATTCTTTGCTTATTTTGAATTTAATTATGTTTGGTTCTTGCTAAAGATGCTGCTCAATAAAATTATGCTGCGCTTTATGAAAATTCTTGCATATTAAGAAAATAAATGCTATATACATACAGACATTAGTTAGATTTTATTTGCTTTGTGTAATGCAAACATGTGCAGGCCTTACAATTATTTCTCTAGCAAACTGATTAGATTAAACAGTTTTTATATATGTAAAAATAAGAGAAATATAGTTACTAACTGTAAAATATTTTATTTACATACAAAATAAATCAATAAAGGCCAAAAATGGTGTAAATTTGCATCTATATAATGCCAGTAAACATTTTGGAATTTGGAATGTTGTCTTTAGAACTTTTGCTATTCAATGCATAGTTTATTCCAAAGTTACCACTATCTATCAGATTATAGTTAAACTAAACATCATTAATATGTCTAAACCTGCAAAAGCTGACCAAGTAGTGAAAAAGATGCACAAGTTTCTTTTGATAGCTTTTACAGTTTTCTATGACTTACAAAACAAAATAAAATTATTTGAATTATTGTTTATTTTCAGGGCACAAGCTCAAGGTCAACCACATCCAGAGATTGAGTTTAAAATGCTTCATGAATTCTCGCTGATCTATAAAAGAATGAGAGATCTGCTTCAGCAAATCGTTGCATTTAATGTGTTCCATGATAGTCGATACGATACTCCAAAGCTTAAAAATCAGCTGTTGGAAATATGTGCTCAGGCAAACTTCACTGATAAACAAGAAGAATATTTTTCGCTACTTCAAGATATGATGCATGTTAGTGTCCTGAATAATGAAAATGTTCAGTCCATCTTGGAAAGTAATCTGTATGAGATAAAGAGAATATGCAGTAAGGAAGTCTCCTCACTAGCTGATGAAACGCTCCGTGCTACAGAGGATAAGGTTGGGCAGATGGAAGCTTTTATGATCAGATTAGTACGAGAAATCCTTTCTCAATCTGGCAGTTGCGATTTAAATGTAATGATAGATATCGTCAGGGAAAGCTACCCCGCGGACTTTTCGGAACAGATCTTGTTCGATTTAAAAGAAATGCAGAGTCTCTATAACGACGTTTTGGAAGTAGATTTTACTCAATCCAAACGAAGTCAAGAAATATATTATCAATTTTTGGGAGAGTTTAAGTTTGAGAAATATTTTCTTTATGATTCTCAGGTAACTAAATAATGTACTATGGCACAGCCCTGTAATTTTATAAAAATAAAGTAGCAAATAGACAGCTCTGTGTGCTAGTAATAGCCAGGGTACTGAGAATACAAATCATTACTACAAAACAAAGTTTAACTAATTATTGAATAGTGGCTAAACAATCTTAGTTTTTTGAAATTACGCCGGGTCAAAACATAATACAACCTTGTCTGTTAGTAATATTACATGTTGACTAATGTGTGTCTTTGTTTCAAAAATTGGATAATAGCTGCAAAAAATGTTGCATATACTTGAAAATAACTTCAGTAATTAATACCTTAGCAAAAATGATTATGATTATGCAGTATAAACAAACTAATAGCAGTTATAATATGCTTCATTATACTCGGAAAACTTTGCTTGAAGTGAAATTTAATCCATTGAAAAATATTGGTTTAGAATTAAAGACAGAAAAGTTGGTCTGCACTATTATACATATAATAATTGGTGTTATAAGTAACTTACTCAACTCTGCTATATATACAAGTAAGTCCCTTTAACATATTATTGAAATATTTTTCCTTTTTATTATAGGCACGTGGCTATTATGAAGATATGAAGGTCACTATTCAAACATTACATGGATTGCACATCTGTTACATATGGTAAGTATAGCTAATTCTCTGTTTACTAGCAATTTAAGAACCTTAAAAACACATTATGTTCTCTTTGCACACAATGCTACTATAGTGTGTTTTATAAAAATTTTCAACTATTGAATATTAAATTATTACTACTAACTTTGAATTGAATATGTTAAGGAAATTAGGAATAAAACACCAGAAGTTGCAGAAACTCCAAGGCCAGCTGAAGACTGTTAATGAAGAACTTAGAAAGACAGTTGAATCTCTTACTTCAGAGCGGGAAAACAATGATCGCCAAATTTCCTTAGAAATAACAATAAAACTAGACAAGCAAGAAGATCTCCAGAAAAAGATTGGGTAAATATATTAATGCAACTGTTTTATAGTTTGTAGCTTTGTATTAATATAAGCAAAATATTTAAAACCAAGGCCAATCTACTGCAACTAAAATAGTAAAATGCTCCATCACTTGATAACCAGGTCTGTCTCGTTATAGCATCAGCCAAACTAATTTTATGGCCATATTGATTTTGATAATACAGTTATAAATAATGTTAACATTGTAATTGTAATTTATTTCAAGATTATAATATTATGATGTGTTATTTTAGGTTTATTTTGTGTTTAGAGTTTAGAGTTTAGATTTCGTTACATCTGTTAATGTTCATAAGTCAATAGCAATTGAGGGAGACTAAACAAAAACCTAATAAACCAGTAATCTATAGCTCCAATTTTATTATTATAGTTATGACACTAGCAATTGAAAATAAAACAAGTTTATACATGACAAAACTCTAATAATATTGCCCTGAATTTGTTTTATTTTTAGCCAAGTTGAATCTGAACGCGATACCTGGCGTCAAGGATATAAATATCTAATTTTAATGGCACTTAAACTTTATGTAGAAAAGTTGGTAGAAAAAGGTCTTGAAAACATCAATGATCCTCTGACTATCACACAGACTCTCAAAGAAATCATGACCGCACTTCAGGTAGCTTTTGTTGCAAAACTCATGAATGAAGGATGCTTTACTAGTCATCTTGCAAATTTATCCTAAGTGGTAATTAGTAATTGCTGGAAAGTTTTGCTTGTGTTAACTTATAATAAAAGTACATAATATATCTCGATCAATAGCCTACATATAAATGAAAAAACTGTTTGCTTTACACACATGTGTTGAAAAATTACGTCTATTTTGATGCAATGAATTGGTTTTGAGCTGTTGAGATCCTATAGTAGTTAAATCTATGCACTATTGTTAAAAAATGCAATGGTTATCTGAAGCCAGGTTTACTGAAATAGTTTATGCTACAGATACAAACTTGTATTTAGCAATACATAAATCATTTATAGAACTGAAATAAGTTGAGTGCTAATTTTAAGCCTCACAAATGCCAGTTGTTGTACAAAAGTTTATTATTAGTTTGTTTCATAATAATGTAGTTGTTTATATAATTATGTTTATTTTAGAGCTCCCCAAATTCTGATACAGACTGTACTGAATGTTTGGCTTTAAACTTTAAAATATTTTTTTAAAAACAAAGTGTTAAATGCCAAATATTAATTTATTTCCTAATGTAGAACTTCACGAGGAGCCCACCGATGCCAACGACCCCTCCACATATAGTGTTTCTTGCTGGATTGCACATCTGATTAGCTCAACACAAGTTGCCACATTTGAATGAAAAACTAGACATGTTGCCTCTAATCAGCTTGACCTATTTAATCTTTAAATTAATATACTGTTTGATAGTGTCTAGAATAATTTAATAATACATTTATATAAATATATACATATTTAAAGTATAATTTCAATGTTGGTAGTATAAGCCTATATTATTATATATAGCATTATGTTTGATCATGCCTAGAATACTTCATTAACAATTAATATAATCATACATATGTTAGCAGTAGCTCTTATTATTGTATATCCTATGTTTGCAAATTATTCTTATTTTTTCCATAATTGTTTTGAAAATATAGCTGATTATCATTACACACTTGAATTAGTGAGCCCACACCATTTGCTCCACAAATTATTTTTAAAAAATTGCTCTAGTACAAAATATAAAAGATTGGTTTAATCAAGCTTTAATTGCATTTATTTATTTCTCTTATAAATTGTAGAAGCTGCAATACAACACAATATGCAGACAATACATGTTAACAACTCATATTGTAGTAACTTGGGAGTTATTGAATGAAATCAGGCAGAGAACATAACTCCTTGTTATAGAAGAGACAAAAGTGAGTTTCAACCAAGTGTGAGGTATAATTAAAAAAGGAGAAAAGGGCAATGCTAGTTATAATAGTTACTGTTAAATTGGCGTTCTTATGGTAGTGTGTAACAAGGGAGGGTAACTCTAATATTTACCACAATATTGTTTTAATGATAATTAAAAAATACGTATGATATGATGTCAAGTACTAGAGAAAGTAAAGAAATCATAACGTGGATGAAAACGAGCAACAATATAAAATTAGGAATAGCAAAATGAATCACGAAGAGCTTCACTGAACCGTCATTGATACATTAAAAATAAATTATTCAACGTTATTCAAATGGAGCTGCTATAGAGTGTAGTTATAGTTATAGTGGTATTTTATTGTATGCTGAATTGCTGGCTCATAACCTAGCTACGAGGTTTGTGAGAGAGAACCAAAGTAGGTTATAGCGTTTAAAGAATGTATATATTCTTATATATAATTACATAAAAGTAAAGTTATCCGCAATTGTAAAAAAATACGCATATTATAGAAAAACAGTCATACAGTATTATCCTCGTCTAGTTATATATCCTCAGACTGAGACTAGGCAGCGGAAGGCACTGTTTATAACTAGAGGGTTTGCTCTGATTGGCCGACAAGGTTTCGGCAATGATGACCATAATGGGTGGTAATGGAGTTATCATCTCTTGGAACTTTTATAATATAATATCAATGTCTTCTACTGCAAGTATTAACAACTTGGGGGTTGGGGAGCAATACTTCCCACAATCATTACAATATGCAGCTTCCACTGCAAAAAAACTTTGCAATACCTGAGTTTTATGATTGTGCAAAATAAATTTGTCATATATGTGCATGTGCCCGCCACCCGTGCAGGAACACGGAGGTGAAAGGTGACCATATATGTGCGTGTGTACATAGATAGTAGAGCGCACAAAACACAAGCGTTAGCCTGCACTGATGTAGAGTCAAACTGCTTCAAATATGAGACTAAACGTAGGTGATGTGCAAAGCTACTTTGTTACATTGCCTTTTGAAAGTTTCTATTGATATTTAACAATTGCACTGCTTAAGCATTGTCATTGTTTACATATTTTATAAAGGGAAGTGAAAAATTGGGACTTGACTTATTCAAGTGCTTATCTTAAGGAAACAAAATTGTATTCCATTACTCATATAAACAAACCCTGTAAGTCCAATTTCCAAAATGGTGGCAAATAAAGATTTTAGTAATTTTCTTACCCACCCATGATATTTGACAAGGTCCTAACTCAGTACATTTGTTGCTTGATACTTGATTACATATTTGAGTAGCCAAACACATAAATTGCAACGTTTTTCTCCCATAGGTAAAATTTATTGTCTCTTTGATCAGTTTGACTTATTTAATCCTTATTTCATGTAGTGTTTGATCAATTTTATAATCTTTATAATTAATTTATCTAGTTATACATATATTGAAATGTATAATTTTAATGTTAGTAATAATAAGTTTTATCATTATACACCTTATTTTTGCAAATCATTCTTACTTTTTTTCTCAGCTGCTTTAAAAATATAGCTAATAATTATTACACACTTTAATCAGTGAGCTCACCCCATTTGGTCAACAAGCTCTTTTCAAAAGAATTTCTACTACAAAATTTAAAAGGTTGGCTTGATCAAGCTTTATTTGCATTTATTTATTTCTTTTATAAATTGTAAAAGCTGCAACACAATCCAATGCAGAAAATAAAAGCTTATATTGTTTCAATATCAATTAAAAAGAACATAACCTATAATATAATGTTAAACATCAAAGAAAGTAAAGAAATCCCAAGCATTAATAAATTCGATATAAAAACTTAGTAAAAGCAGAACGGCTAATGGCAATATCTATATTCTCCTACTTAAAAATATTCAAGTAAAAGTTTTACTATGCAACACTTTGTCCTTTTTATTATTAAAAATGTTTTTATAGAATGTGTGTTGCATGCACAACTTAAGTTACACCAAATGACAAATTTTTAGGTGTTTGTGTTGGTGTCGTCCCACTTAGATGATTCCCAAGTAGACAATTCCCACTTAGACTATATTTATAGATTTTAGTGTAATAATATATATGTATTTTATGCTATTATTTAGCACATAATAGAAAGCAAAGAAGCCACCAGCAAGCCACTTACAGTAACAATGTTTCTATAAGAAGCCATTTTGCACAAACCTTAAACTTAAAGGTAAAAGATAGACAAAATATAATAAGAAAAAGTTGTAATATAACAGTATGTGATATATACCATAAGATGCATTTGTGCATTTTATTCTGTTTTTCTGAATAAAATAAACTATAGCTAAATTAGTATTGAGTTAAAGCAAATAGCTGGCTTGGTATCTTATTTCATATTTAGCAGTAAATGCAACTGTTATATTTGTATATTACTATATATATTGTACCAAAATTAAAAAATCGTCTTAGTGGGAATCGTCTAAGTGGGAAATATTGCAAATTGTCTAACTGGGATGAAACCGTTTGTGTTACCTTAAATATACTAGTTTCATCAAAAATTATGGTGATGAAATCTAGTAGTAGGCCTGCGTCAGTCAGTCCGATCATGGATGACGCGGGCCCTATTGTGTTGCCCCTGTAAGTTGTCCCTTCTCTCCACTTTGCTGACAAGTCCAAAAAAACTTCAGGGCTGTTTAAGTTTGGTACCAGCCCCATAACTCCAAGCTTAAACTAAAATTGTTTTCCACCCACAACTCAAAGCTGCTTATAAAACAATTCAACCAATACAAACAACAAATGTGTTCAGTTGATAGCCTACACATAAGTTTATATGTTTGACCTTGACACATTTATCTTATATGCAAAGTAAAAGTAAGATTGCTGCACTTGGATGTGTTAAAGTAAATGTTCATTAATACTCATTAGTGTTGAATTACAGCAGAGCCCTGCAATATGGTATAACAGCTCCAAACCTCACAAACCTAATTTCTTGGTCTTAATGCTCGATTATTGGTAAATGACTACTAAATGACAATTATTTAGGCAATATTTTGCCTAATTTTAATGAAAACAAGCAGCATTATAAAGTTAGGAATATAGTAAAACACATCATGGAGAGCTAAACCATCATTGATACATTATAAGTGAATTGATCAATATCATTCAAATGAAGCTGCTACTAGTTATAGCTTGAACTGTGCAGCACTCTGCAACACCTGAGTTGTAAAATAAATTTAAGTCATACATGTACACTGTATGTGTACAAATCAGCTAGAGTGTACAAAACACAAATTTCAGCCTGCACTGATGTGCAGTCAAACTGCTCCAAATATGAGACTAAATGTAGGTGACTTATGCAAAGCTACATTTGTTGCATACTTCGACAATGGCAATAGCCTTTTGAAAGTTTCTATTGATATTTATTATATCAATATCACTGCTTAAGCGCTATCATTGTTTATATTTATAAAGGAAAGTGAAAAATTGGGACTCCTTATACAAATGCTTATCTTAAGAAAACAAAATTGTATTCCATGACTCATATAAACAAACCCTGTAAGTCCAATTTCCAAAATGGTGACGATTAAATTTTTGAGTAACTTTCTGAGTCACCCAATTTAGTAGCTAGATAACATAATATTCAGCTGATAGAGTTATACATAAGGAGTGTGCTCTTAGTAAGACAGCAGTTAAAGCAATGCTTTCAGACAAGCATGTTGGCAGGAGTTTTGTATAAAGGTATAGATGAGAGATGAAAACACTCAGCTGTAAGTTTACTTTTAAACTCATTAATTTAAGGAGGAAAGTTGTGGGAAGTTTAAGCAAGTGTACAGTAAACTTTGTAAAAGATAGTATTGACTTGCGATGGTTATACTATAGAATACTGTTTGAAATTTTATGCAAAGTTAAATGGTGTAAAGCTTTATAGATGCACAAGACAGCAATTTATTCTAATGAATAATTGGCATTTACCGATGGGCTCTCAATAGTTTTAGACTTAAAATCAAGTATGGTGAATAGGCAGAAAAAATAAAGCAAATATCAAATAACACGGTGTTACTAGTAATAGGTGTCCCTGGCATTAGATGCTTGAAATAAATCAATTAGTAATGATTGATTAGGATCAATTCTGTTATATAATATTAGGGTTTCTTCAACTATTATTTACGTGTTTTATATAATAGAGTTAGTTCTGTTCATCATTATTCAATAATAATTGATTGCAATGAAACTATTTATAGAACATGGAAGAGAGATTTCAGATGTCAAATGATGAATGGAGTGACCGTGACCTTTGTCTCTTCATCAACACCAGGGTTGCCACTTTGCTCAAACAGATCACAGCAACCAATATCATTGAAGAGTGTGATTACTGTATTGATGTGGTTCGAGAAAGGCTATTAGCTTTTGGTGAGAGCTTTGATCATGAACAAGAAGAAATACTTTCTCTGCTCGAGAAATTAACTGAACCGATCGGAGATGAAGGCTTAGAGGCTGTTGTGGATGATGTGATTGCTATAGCTAAGAAGAACCTGCAAGATATTCAAAGACTTTGTTGGACTGGAAATCCTGAACTAGCAAAAGATGTGCAGGAAGCTACAAAAAGCACAATTAACAAGAAAGAAGGCATGGAGTCACTGATCATAGGGTTGGTGCATGAAGTGTTGTCTTTGTTTGGTGTGGATCTCAAGCATTTGATTGTTTATGCACAGCAGAACCTTTCAGCTAGTATAAATGAGACAATCTCAGAAGCTTTGGAGAAGGTGCTAGAGCTTTGCAACTTGGTTGAAACGTCTAAAACCAACTTTGAGGTGGAAGAAAGACATGCAGTAATGCAGTACTACTCGAGCGACATAGTTTCTCAGATTGACTTTGCTCGGTTCTTTCCATTTCAACCAAGAAAGGTGAGCTATAATTGTACCACGTACATCAGCCATTGCTTTGTATCATAGCCAACTTTAATATTTAAATACCTGTGTTACTATTTGCAATAATTGCTTTTTTCAGTTTGTTTTAGATGATTTTGTGTACAAGTTGTTATTTGTTAATTAATTCGAATTATCCAGGAGATGGAGTACAAAGAGATGAAGGTGACAATTAAAGCTCTCAAAGATCTTCTTCACAGCCATGACCAGTAAGCAACTTTTCACCTCTAGAACGTGTTGTTTAGAAATTTGTTAAACAAATGATTAAACTAATCAAAGAAACTACATTGCGGAAATTCCAACATGGCTTCAACTATACTATGATCAGTTTCATTACATTATCTCTATGATGTATATTTACTTGTTAATAATCTCCATATGCCCAGCTTATAGAGTCTCATTTAACATGCCAGTTAAATGAGCATTCAAATAAATAAATGGCCAACAAAAAAGCAATCCATTTCATTTACCATATCTACAATAGAAATTGAAAAACAATTCTGTAGCTAATATCACATTCATGCACAAAAATAAGCACGAGTAGTCACTATAGTAAGTAAATCACATTGAATCTAAAGAAACTAAATTATATAGCATGAAGGGATTCTACTATCAGAGGACACATTCTATGTAATACGTCTCGAATTTAGTTTTCAGTCTTTGAAATAGTTGCTTTTTATGTGCTTTATACAATAAATTAAGTTTTGACGCAGGCTGATCCATGTATATGCTGTGAAGGAGGTGCAGCTGGCTGAAGCAAGGTGTAAATTGAAACAAGAAGAAGTTGACCTGGCACAAAAAAAGGTGGATATGGACTATGAGAGAGCTACAAAGTCAATGGAGATTTTCACTATTCAGAAAGAGATGCTGAGGCTGACAGAGAATGACAAACAATTCAGACTAGAAAAGGTCAAGGCTATCCAAGAGATGACCAGAAAAAAGAAAGAGTTGGAGAAGGAGTATGCGAATTTAGCAGCGAAACATTCTGAATTAGAGAGAAAAGTCCAGAAACTAGTTCAAGAGAAAATAGAAGCAGATGGCACTATTGAGTAAGTCTTTAATGATTTTCCTATGATACTTTACTACATTTCCTTTGTAAAATTTTTAATATTGATAGATTTCAGCTTAGCTCTGTGATATTATGTGATATATTTTCATATGTATATATTACTTTATTGTCTAATATTATTTATTATGTAGATTAATATGTTATTTTAAATTATATATTACATTTATTTTACTATTTTACTATATATTATTTAATACATAATATTATGTAGTTCACTATATATATCATTATATTTATATTACTTTATGCTATTTAATATACAATATAATATGATTCATTATATAAAATTTTGTTTATATATCGATAATATATAATACTATATTTTATAGTACTGTTATTTACAATATAATATAATCTGTTATATTATTATATTTATATTACTATATTACTTTATACGATTTGGAATATAATACAATCTGTTATATTATTATATAATTATATTTAAACTACCTATATATTACTTTATGTTATTCAATATATAATATAATACAATTTATTATATAGAACTGCGTTTAGATTGCTATATGTTTTTATACTATTTAATATATAATATAATGTATTATATTATTATATTATTAGATTATTATATTTGTATTGCTATATTGATTTATGTTATTTAGTCGACTACGTGACCAAAGAGATCACTTTAGAATGAAGTACGAAGCTCTGAGACTGGACATGGTGAAAAAGGAAGTGGATGACCTAGTACAAGAATCTGTAGCCATTGTAGAGAATTTTCAACAGCAACGAATAGCCAATCATGAGCCGGCTGATGAAAGATTTGACAACCTCACTGTGAATATTGCTAAGATTGGCAGAATTATTGCTGTAAGTAAAATTAATTATTTTATAAAATGATTTTTTGCAATTTAGTTGAGAAGCTATACATATGCTGTTTTATTTAGTCTGAATTTAATTGAATAATTCTAATATTTTAAATAAGTTCGCGTATAGTATTATATATTTCTAGTCTAGTTGGTATTTCATCAATTGGGTATTTATTTTAGGAAATGGGATCTGAACCAGACACCTACAACTTCTTACTGACCCAGCACCCATCTGAAGAGACCACGAAAGATTGTTAGAGTGTACGTCAACTTGACGTGAATTAATTTAGTTATCTCAAAACACACTCTTGCATTACAAATAAAGAGAAGAGAAAATTTGCACTTTTACATTTTTTTAGTTTTTAGTAGTTGCTCCTAATAAATTTATTTTATGCACTTGTTTGAAAATAAACTAACACTATTGCTTATAAAATGGTATTTTTAATAACAATTCAATAAAGCATAAATTATGCTAATAAAGGAGCTTGCTTGTATAGTATAAAGTGCACAGCCAACACTAAATATTTGAATATAGAGCCAAGTAATTATCTCCCCACTTGACACGGTTCGTAGTTTATAAATAACTTGTTTCTTTAGCTACTGTACTTCTAGCACTAAGAGCAGCAATTTACAAGGGTTTGATTCGCAAGCATGCAAATGTCTCTACTCTTGTTTTCTAATAGCTTTAGATATAGTATGTTGTGTTGCTCATTGCCTTGGAGAAAATCATAGGAGTGGCTAATACAAACATAACGGAAGCTTAAAAAGAATTCTGTAAAGATGTAATTTTGCTGCTCTAGTTCTTTCACACATCATATAAGCATGTAGACCAATATTGTTTTAATCACCATATTGTCCGAAAATGCATGGTGTTTGGATTTTCGTATTATACTTTGTATGTCTTAAATTTAATAATGTATGGGTTGTGTCCCTATGTACATCTGACTGTAGGAAATTGTGCTCCTGTGTATATTGAAAGGACAATTCCTCTGTTCTAATTCTGTTATCCTAATGGGTAGCGTCTCTAATACACTCGGCCTAGCAGTGTCTACATTACTATACTACCGACTTACGATTGAAACAAAGAAGGGGACTAACTAATTTAGAGCTAATAGCTAGCGAAGTTGGACAGCGGCATTGACTTAGATAGGTTGCATTATACTGTCTGTATTTATGTAGTGCTTTTATTATTCGTGTGTAGTATTTGTGGATTTGTGTATAGTATAGTATCTTTCGAATTAAATAAACACTTAGTTATTCTACTCTAACTTGGCAGTGCTGCATTAACTTTAAATAACCCATAATTAGTGAATGCGAAAATTCACAACATTAATACAACTAATATATTTCTATTTAGTTTTAGTCTGCAAGCTGAGAGAAAGTGGCATGCATATTATAGCTAAACCAGATGTTACGTAACCAGGCAACACTCTATTTCCATAAATTCTAATATCTTGAGTGCTATATTGCTAATATAATAAGTGTCACAAAAGATTCTGCTTTTAATTATTTTTTTTTGAACTATATTATTTGTTTAAACACTTTATATTGATTGCAATCATTTTCATTTTGAAATAGAAAATTAAAGCGTCAACATGATAGAAAAATAGAACCATCAGAGTTATTGATAAAAGCAAATCAATCTAACCATTAGTTTGTTAAAGCGATTCTTTAACCTGAAACGATGAACTTTATGATTGGAAAACGAAAAGAGAGCTTTACAAATATCATATATAACTCTACTGATCAAAATATTGTAGGGCTTATATTCTTAATACAGAAATATAAACAAGTATAAATTTTGTAAATCTTTAAAATAATTTTTCAAGAAATATTTAATTCTTGCTGATCAAGTTTTCTAAAATATAATTTTAAGTGCATGTCTAATAAACTACAGAACCGGTCGAAAAATAGATATGGTTACTATAGCTAATTTTTGCAGGTTTACAAAGCAAATGGCACTGAATGGCTATCATTTCAATAAAGCAGTTCCTTTTCAAAGCAGGAAAAATTATTCAAAACGATTCTATTTTTTGGTTTGCCAATCCTAAATTATTTTATATACTTGTAGTTGCAATTGTTATAAGTTGTTCTAGGCAGCAATCAAAATTCTGCTTATTTCAGTTTTAGCAAACATGATCCATTTGGTAAAATGACTTTGATTCAATTATTATAGTATGATTGTTTTGTTTCATATGAAATTTGATTCATTATTAATAATTACAAAAACCCTGCATTATCTTAGCGTTTAGTCTTCACTAATTATTCAAATAATTATCTGTTTAACATTTCCTTAATGCTGCTTATAAATTTTTATCTAATTACTTATATAAATAAAAAACAAATTAAATTTGATAATTTAAACATTTATATTATATATAATATGCATTATAACAAATTATGAGTTAGCTTTAGAATAACACACATATTTTATAAATATGATAGACTTTACAAAGGCATAACACAGGTTTACAACCAAAGGGTATACACCATAACTTGTATCCTAATCAATACTCCATCTTTTTACAGCAAATAAATGTTTGAAAATTGTTATGCAAAATGCAATATATGTAAAATAATATAAGCATTATAGAAAACCAATATCAAAACTTATAATTGCAGTCAGTGTAGCGCAACACAATTACCACATTTCAGATGTTACAGCTATAACTATAATCACACATAGATGCAATTCACTATCAAACTGAGCGGACAGTCAAGTTAATAGAATAACTAGAATTATATTAACCAATAAAGCAATGTAAAGAAAAATAGTTTACAATACAACACATGGTATTATAGAAGGTTCTCGCTGTTGAATATCAAGTATAATAATATACATGTTAGTTTCGAGTCATTGATTAGCCTTGCTTAGCCTTCTTATACTAAATGAGCTTGTCTTGTAGTTACATAATTGACTTTTTGGGCAGCTTCATTTTCAACAGAACTGTATTATATTAAATTTATTAAATAAGAAAAACACGCAGGGAGTAAAATAATTCTTAAACTATGATTGCGTACCAATTTACTATAGTTCACCTAGACCACTGTAAACCCAGCAGTAAATCGAACTTATAGTTTAATAACCATGAACTTCAATCTCATAGAGGTTTAAAGCTGTTGAGGCATTAAACAGAATCTGAACAAAGCGGCCACTGATTGGTTGATCACATGTAATCAGAGTGTAGTATTGATTGAGTGAACCATTAACATATTTACACAGAACTTCTCTGTTAGATCCAGTAAACTCAATATCTTCCTCTACCATAGCAACTGTTACTTCTGTGTTGATTGATCTTTGGCTTTGTGATATTTCTAGAATCAACATAATTATATATATATATATATATATATATATATACATTTATGTACATTTATATAATATATATATATATATATATATAGATATAAATATAGACTCAGATATAGATATATATTTAGATATAGTTATAGATATAAAGCTCAGCAAATCATTGCCATGGTAACCACTCAAACTGTTTGACTTACTTCTATATCTGTTGAGAATGTTGACAGCCCAGACACAGTGTACATCTCCCAGGTCTACTCTCCACCATGGTCTGGTCTCAAATCCACTGTGAGCCATTGAACCATCTGATGTTTCATAGATTCCATCAACAGCTTCTTCTGCTTTATGAAAGTCAAGAACAGATGACAGCTTTGCTGGCTTGTCTGAAAGGGAAAGTTTCTAGTACATAAGCTCCTATAGCTATAAGATCCATGGTATTTTTTTACTATCTGTAAAGTAACAGGCTTCCAGTTTACACAATTTATTTTTTCAAAATTAGGCTTTTTAAAGTTGGTAATAATTATTGTTTTAAACCTAAAACTTGATTTGTTTTCAACACACTGAATGTATAGAAATACAAAGCAATGATTTTAAATAGATGCCCTTACTCCTTGCCAATAGTTTTCTGAAACGTTCTTCAACCTCTGCTCTGATGTAGAAATCAGAATCATCTCCCTGTCCTTCAGAATACAGATTAGGGTTAACACATGTTTTAACAGAGCACTTCTTGGTTAGCCAATCATATGTGAATCCATTGCATTCTTCTTTTCTCATACAATCAAAGCCACAGTAGAGAGTGGAAATGGCTGTCCCAGAGCCATGTTGTGAAATGTTGGAGAGAGATTCTGGCATGACATAACTCTTGTAGAGGACAGTCTGGTAGGCTAGTACAACCAGAACTGTAAGCTGAACCAACAGCACTGCAAAACATTACCATATGTATTTTATGTGAGCAATGGTCAATATTTATAATTATAATATTCAAAGCTGCGCACAATCTTGTACAATAAAAATGCAAAATGTTGAAATGTCAAAATGTTTATTTTAAGCATCAACGACTCAACACTAAGCAAAAACAAATCAAACATAATACAATTTTATCTGATGAGTGTACTTAACACAAACTTATCAGTAATACAATGTAGAATTAATTATCGGTATAACTTTAGGTGAGCTTTTAAAAATAATAACCAATTCATTGGCTAGTTAATGAACTATCACTATACAGATATAATTGTTTACATATATATTTATTATCGATCTAGGTTATAAGAAAATTATGTTTCTAATTTATAATTTGTGCAAAAGTTGCACCAATTCATTAATTTGTCTAGAATTCTTAGAATTTGCAGCTGCAAGTTCAAAATTTTGATAAAAAGTGCTAGCTAAGACAGGAAAGAAATTAAATAAAATTATTATATATATATATATATATATATATATATATATATATATATATATATATATAAATAGGTATACGAGAAACATTGTTGATTTATTACTTTATTATAGGTAAAATAATTCTACTAATATTTCGGGTACCAAAATTACTCCATACCACTAAAACTATATCAATAGCTCCACACTACTCAACTCTCGCATAGTTTCACTAATTCTTGCTATTTATACTTGGATATCTATATAATATAGTTGATTATATTATATTTTAACAATGTTCTGAAACTTCATTTTACTTGTCACTACGGTATGATAAAATATAGTACAATATCTTGTATTGACAAACAAGTCATTGCATGTTTTCTAAAATATAATTATATTTATATTATTTATGTTATCTATTAACACTGCTAAAATATAAGTTTATAAAGAATAATAAACATACCTATTCTGCATGTGAACAAGAGCACACCCATTTTTTTTCTATCAGCTAGCCAAGTAATTTTATATAGCAGAGGGAAAGCTGTTTATAGCTAAACCAGATATTACATAACTAATCAAGCAATACTTTATTTTCCTTCTTATACATTGCAAATGTAATTATTCTTGACTTTAGATATATTTAATAGTGTGGCACAAATATCCTGCTTTTGATTTATTCCTTTTGAAATATATTATTTATATTTAAATACTTTATATTGATTGCAAGAATCCAATTTCAAAATCTTAAATTAAGCAAACAACATTAAAGAAAAATTAAACTGTTGAAAATTTTAATAACAGTGAATCAATCAGTTATATTAAATATTGCTATATAGCAGCTAAAATTATATTATATCTTGAGTGTCATATTGCTATTATAATAAGTGTCACAAAAGATGCTGCTTTTAATTATTTCTTTTTTGAAATATATTGATTGCAATCATTTCATTTTTAAATAGAAAATTAAAGCAGCAACATGATAGAGAAATAAAACCATTAGAGTTGTTGATAAAAGCAAATCAATCTAACCATTAGTTTGTTGACGTGGTTCTTTAATCTGAAATGATGAACTTTATGATTGGAAGAAGCAAAGAGAGCTTTACAAATATCATATGTAACTTTAGTGATCAACACATTTGATACAGAGTTATATACAAGTATACATTTTGTAAACTTTCAAAATATTTTTTAAAGAAGTATTTAACACATGTTTATCAAGTTTTGTAAAAGTGAATTTAAATGAATGTCTAATAATTCGAAAAAATAGTTATTACTGCCTTGTAATGTTTGCAGGTTTACAAAGCAAATGGTAATGAATGACTATCATTGAAATAGAAGATTTTTTCAAAGCATGAAAAATTAATCAAAACAGCTTTATTTATTGATTCAGCATTCTTAAATTATCATATATACTAGCAGTTGTATGTACTATAGTATGTTATAAGCAACATTCAGAATTCTACTTATTTCAGTTTTACCAAACATGATCCATTTGGTATGATTGTTTTGCTTTAGATATATTTGATTCATTATTGTCAATTACAAAAACCCTGCATTATCTTAGTGCTTTAATTTAATCAAGATTACACACACACACACACACACACACACACACGCACACACGCACGCACGCACGCACGCACGCACGCACGCACGCACGCACGCACGCACGCACGCACGCACGCACGCACGCACGCACGCACGCACGCACGCAAGCTCGCACGCACGCACGCACGCACGCACGCACGCACGCACGCACGCACGCACGCACGCACACACGCACACACACACACACACACACACACACATATATATATAATGTAGTGTGTTCAGATTGTTAATGATACATATATATTTTTTATTTAAAATCTCACACGACTATATAGTTTCGTACATTGACATTACAATGGGCAGCTATGACGGTGCAGAATGTTGCACTTAGGTCGGCATATTTTTACTATATAAAATCAACCAGAAGTTTGGAAATACCTTCGGTCTATACTGTGATGACGGCCTAGGAGTAATCAACAACACTGCAAAAAATATAGATAGGATTAAAAAATCAATCTGCAAAATTTTCCAAAAACATAATCTAAATATCACCATTGAAGTAAACAAAAAAGTCGTCAACTATCTAGATATAAATTTTGACATTAGCAAAAGAACACACAAACCTCATGTAAAACCTAACAGCGAAATCCTATATGTAAACTCCAAATCCAACCATCCACCCCATATCACAAGAAACATTCCACATGCCATAAACAACAGGCTCTCCAATCTCTCATCTAACGAAGAAGTCTTCAGTCAAACAACAAAAATACACCAAGAAGCTCTAAGTAAAAGTGGATACACACATAACCTAACATTCCAGCCAACACACACCACTAGCAGACCAAAAAGAGAAAGACGACGAAACATCACATGGTATAACCCCCCATTCTCCAAAAGTGTAACAAGCAACCTGGGAAAACAATTTTTTAAAATCCTGGAGGAAGAAATACCCAAAGATCACAAACTCTACAAAATTTTCAACAAAAACAACATAAAACTCAGTTACAGCTGCTGCAGAAATTTAAACAACATAATCAACAGCCACAATAAAAGATTACTCAACCCAGCAAACCAACCTCCTCGAGAATGTAACTGCAGAAACAGCACAGTGTGCCCACTAGATGGAAAATGCCTCACAAAGTGCATCATATACCAAGCTACAGTTACAACCAAAGATGGCAGCCAACCCCAGACTTACGTGGGAACATCAGAAACAGAATTCAAAACCAGATTGTATAACCACAAATCAACTTTTAATAACAAAACAAAAAAGAACCATAGTGAATTGAGCAAATATATCTGGAAACTAAAAGACAAGAACACCCATTTTGACATAACATGGAAAATTATGAAAAAGACCAACTCATACAACAAAGTCACTAAAAGGTGCAACCTCTGCCTATGGGAAAAATATTTCATAATATACCAGCCCAGCAAATCTTCCCTTAATAACAGAAATGAGATTCTATCCACATGCAGACATGCACGTAAGCACTACCTGGGCAACATCACATAACAATACTAACAATTCTCAACCATAGTACTACCTATTATAAATTACCCTTTCCATCAAACATCTAGCTTTTATAGTCTAATCCTTTAGAAAAAGAGCAATTTAATTAATTAATAGATAACACCAAATCCACTACTATGTTTGCATTTCGTTTTACGTTGTGTTTAGCATGATAGTTTTCTTTATGTAAAAATTTGAATAATCGGTATGCTTCATAGATTTTATTTATTTTTAGTCTAACACCTGACGAGTGCAGTTTACTGTACGAAACTATATAGTCGTGTGAGATTTTTTAAATAAAAAATATATATGTATCATTAACAATCTGAACACACTACATTATATTAGCTCTGTCACCCGTGATATCGAGCACTTTACTTTGCTGGAACTCCAACTAGATTGACAATCAGCATACATTATATATATATATATATATATATATATATATATATATATATATATATATATATGTATATATATATATATATATATATATATGTATATATATATATATATGTATATATATATAGAAATATATATATATTTATATAGATATAATACATATGAATGCGTTTAGTCTTGAATATTTATTCAAATAGTTATTTGTTTAACATTTCCTTAATATTGCTTAAAGATTTTTTTTCTAATTACTTATATGAGCAAAAATAAATTTAATTTGATATTTCAAACATTTATATTATATATAATATATGTATGACAAATTATGAGTTAGCTTTAGAATAACACCCAGATTTTATAAATGTGATACAATTTACAGTGGCATAACACATATTCACCATCAAAAAGCATTCATCATAACTTATATCCAAATCAACACTCCATCTTCTCACAGCAAATAAATGTTTTAAATAGATTGATATGTGAAATGCAATATATGTAAAATAATATAAGCATTATAGAAAACCAATATCAAAACTTACAGGCAGTCATGTGTAGCGCAACACAATTACCACATTTCAGATGTTACAGCTATAACTATAATCACATAGATGCAATTCACTATCAAACTGACCGGACAATCAAGTTAATGGAATAAATAGAATTATATTAACCAATAAAGCAATGTAAAGAAAAATAGCTTACAATACAACACATGGTATTATAAAAGGTTGTCGCTGTTGAATATGGAGTATAATAATATACATGTTAGTTTTGAGTCATTGATTAGCCTTGCTTATTCTTCTTGTACTAAATGAGCTTGTCTATTAGTTATGTCATTTGCTTTGGGGAAGATTCATTCACTGGCTTTCCATGTACCGATCTCAGATCGATCTCGCTGAGATCGATCCATGGAAAGACGTCAAAAATCGATCTCAGTCGTTCTGAGCTGGTCGGTCTGTAGAGCTCGAACTCAGATCGATCTCAAGGCAATAAGACTATGGAAAGATGAAAGATCGATCCGAGAAGTAGAAAAATGACTGCTCGCTAAAATGTTGTCTGCTAATAAAAATGATAACTTATTGTTAATTACTAAGCAAGGTATTTAATAATCAGGATAGCCACTTTTTCAAGTGGTAAAACTTTGACTTTCAGTAAAATGGTTAGGAAAACTTAATCATGTAAAATTATAGACGGTAGAAGATACAAAAAGTGAGAGCATTTAAATTGAACTTAAACGACTAGTATAACGCACTGTCATTAGTTGTTTGCTGCATAGTTTTAAGCCTAATAGTCCCGTAAGTTTATTAATAATCTGCACAACAGCTATTAATTTTATATAAGCTGTCAAGCGAAAATATTAAAATTAATTACATTAAATTGGCCAAATTACTTCATACTAAAAGCTTTACTGCGTAGAGTTTATAGCTGACGTTAATTTTTAGACTATGCAAATTTTGTTTTTCAACAGCGGTAGCTTTTATCACTCAAGTGAGTGAAAAAATTATGTTATTAAAGTACTCTTCACTTAAGAGGAGGCAACTCCGCTAGATCGATCTGACACTCTCATGGAAAAACGATCGACCTGAGCACATGTCTCAGATCGATCTTGCTGAGATCGATCGGTACATGGAAAGCCCGTGATTCTCAACATTAAATAAGAAAAACATATGGAAGTACAACAGCCCTTAGATTATAATTGTATACCAATTCACTATATAGTTCACCTATAGACGCACTGTAAACCCAGCAGTAACCTATAGTACATGTTTAATAACCATGAACTTCAACCTCATGCAGGTTTAACCAATCTGTGACATTAAACAGAATCTGAACAAAGCGGCCACTGATTGGTTGATCACATGTAATCAGAGTGTAGTATCTGTTGAGATAACCAGCAACATATTTACACAGAACTTCTCTGTTAGATCCAGTAAACTCTATATCTTCCTTTACCATAGCAACTGTTACTTCTGTGTTCTTTGCCCTCTGGCTAAAACGTACACCTGAAAACCCCAATTAAATAAATTTCAAAAAGTACAGCCGGACACTATATAATATTTTACATGCAATGTGTTTTTTAAGATAATTTAAACAAATAACATTTTTACTACAATAAATAGAAAAGCTGTGGATATTTGACTGATCTGTAAAAATTGAGTCAAACTTTAGGTTTCCTTTTGACAATGGTTAAATGTGGCATGCAATTCAGAAAACTGTTTCTAGTATATAACCGTTGTGACATTGCAAGAACATATTGGAAAAGCTTTTTTTATATTATGACATCTTCAACTGTATTTTTTGTTATATTTTTGCTTATGCATACATCGATTTTGACAAAAAAATATTTTGAGACTATTATACACTCAACACGTTCCCTCACAATTATTCACTTTTTTCATTCAGTCTGTGATGATAAGTATACAATTTTTTCAAAAAGCAACAATAATATGCATAAAAACTACTAAATTGTGGAAAAAAATCTGTGGTAATAAAATCCACAATTCAATATAGCAATATTAATGATAGATTCTGAACTTTTTAAAGGTTGCATTTCAGCCATCTTTTTGAAGTAATAGTTATTTAAACAGCTAGATTTTCTAGTTTGCATGCTTTGGCAATTTTTATTATTGTTAAAATATATTGAATTTGCTAGAAAGTCTAAGATTAAGAATTTAAAACGGTTATTGCGTTGAAATCTGGCTAATTTATAGTGCTTAACATCAAGGTGCAATTGTTTTGATTTTCACTATCTGTATTATATGTTTTATGTTAATAATATTTGAATGTAATTGAACTTACGTTTATATCTATTCAGAATGTTGACAGCCCAGACACAGCGTACATCTCCCAGGTCTACTCTCCACCATGGTCTAGTCTCATGTCTACTGTGTGCCATTGATTTATTTACTACTTCATAAATTCCATCAACAGCTTTTTCTGCCTCAAAAGGTGTGTGAACAGAGGAAAGCTTTGCTGGCTTGTCTGAAAAATAAAAGTATCTAGTGCGTGAGCTTCTATAGTTAGAAGATATATATACAAGATCCATTGTATTTTTGTATTATCTGTAGAGTGAGGGAGTGATCTGCTTTTAATCTAGACATTTTTTTTAAATTTAAAATTAGGCCTTCTAAAGTTGGAGTTAATTATTGTTTTAAACCAAAAATTGATTTGTTTTCAACAGACTAAATGTACGTATAGCAATACAAGGCAATAATTTTAAATAAATGCCCTTACTCCTAGCTAGCAATTTGCTAGATCTGCGTCCAACATCTGTTCTGATGTAAAAATCAGAATCATCTCCCTGTCCTTCAGAATACAGATTAGGGTTAACACATGTCTTAACAGAGCACTTCTTGGTTAGCCAATCATATGGGAATCCATTGCATTCTTCTCTTCTCATACAATCAAAACCACAGTAGAGAGTAGAAATGGCTGTCCCAGAGTCAAGTTGTGAAATGTTGGAGAGAGATTCTGGCATGACATAACTCTTGTAGAGGACAGTTTGGTAACCAAATACTGCCAGAGCTGTGAGCTCTACCAACACCACTACAAAACATTACCATATGTATTTTATGTAAGCAATGATCGATATTTTTAATTATAATTATAAAAGCAACATACAGTCTTGTACAATGAAATGACAAAATGTTGAAGTGTCAAAATATTTATCTTGCATCTTAACAATTAAACACTAGGCAAAAACAAATCAAACATAATAATATTTTACTTGATGACTGTATACTTTACATTAACTTATCAGTAATACAATGTCTAATTAATGTTTAGTATTAGTTGTAATTCAGCTTTTAAAAAGATTAACCAATTTATTAGCTGGTTAATGAACTATTATATTATACAGATATACTTGTTTACATATATATTTATTGTTGATTTATTGCAACAGAAAAATATGTTTTGACATATATAATTTGTGCAAAATTTGCACTAAACACACCAATTCATTTTTTATCTAAAATTATCAGAATTTGTAGCTGCAAAAAAAATTTTGATAGAAAAATATTAGCTAAGGCAAAACAAGATTTAAATAAAAATGATATATATATACATATATAGATATGTACTGTTGTACTTTTTATTGTATATTTATGTATTTATATAGTTGATTATTTTATATTTTAACAATTTTCTAAAACGTCATTTTACTAGTCACTACAATATGATAAAATGCATTACAATATGTTGCATTGACAAACAAGTTATTGCTTTAACTACTATAAATATTTATATTTATATTATTTTATACTTTTATACTATTTATTGACACTGCTAAAATATTAAGTTTATAAAAAATGATAGACATACCCATTCTGCATGTCAACAAGTGAAAACCCATTTCTTTCTTTTTTCTAGCAGCCAAGTAAATCTATAGCAGAGAGAAAGTTGTTTATAGCTAAACCCAATATTACATAACTGAGCAAACTCTATTTTATTTTACATAATATCTGTAGAGTATATCATTACAAATATAATGATTCTAGACTTTTGAATAGTGTGGCACAAATATTATGCTTTTGATTTAATTCTTTTAAAATATATTATTTATTTAAAAACACTTCATATTTGTTGCAATCATTTTATTTCAGAAAATAGAGGATTTTAAGCGAGCAACATTAAAGAAAAAAAAAGTACTTGAAATTTTAATAAAAGGAAACTAATCAAACTACCATTTTGATAAAATTCTTTAATCTAGGATAATGAACTTTGTAATTTGAAAATAGAAAAAGGCTTGCAGTTAAAAATAACTCTGCTAAAGTATTATATTCTTCAACACAAAACTATCTAGGCGAGCTTTGTGTATCTTCAAAATCAATTTTCAGGCAAGCATTTCTGACGCTAAGACAAGCTGTATTGTATAGGCTTTCAGCCAGATATTATTTGTTTAAAATATATTTATAAGTTAGTTTTATTGAAAACTTTATTATATCATACAGCTAGGTAATTTATATAAAACGAAATAACTGTTAGTGCTTCAAACATTAGCTACACCGGCTAAGCTTATGACTATTTTTCAAAATCTGCAGGGGTTTAATTTTGCTTGTTTCCACAAAACGTTATACAATAGCTAATTAATTATCATCAAAGTTGTTTTTGCAATTGGAAAAAATTTAATTACCAACCGTATAAGTTTTATGAAATATATATAATAGAAAATATTGTAGGTGTGATGGAATATGTATTAACATAATCTCACCAAAATGTTTACATCATCAGTAGAAAAGCATCGTACTGGCGCAGTTTAGTTATATGGCTTTACTTGTTCTATAGAGAACTGATATCGCAGTTATATTTTACACAGTTGATAAACAAAAACTGTAGTTAGATATTTTATACTTCATAAAACTAAATTTTAATTGCATGTGTGAGCATTTGTTGTGGGCATTGTGTGTTTGAGTGCGAGGGTGAGTCACGATTATAGGCATTAAATTATGAATAATTTTAAAACTTATATGTCTATTTTGATTTTATATTATTTCAAACCAAAAGACTTCTATAGTAATAGTGAAAAGCAAAACTGGTGTGTTTTCATAAAATACAACAGAAAAATAGACAACAATGTACAATCATCACATGTAAAAGGTCAATCTACCATATAAAATGATATATTTTTTAAAGAATTTCAAGTTAGCCAATGGTTAAGTTGCTATAGCCAGTTAGAAATTAACCTGATCGCAAACTAATAATAGTTTCCAACATTTTATTTATCCTACTGTCACTGCCATCCCAGAGGGATTTCTCTACATAATCTCAATACAAAAAGAGTAGAAAGAGATGATAACTCCAACACCTGATCACCTTTGAAAAGAGTTATCTTATCATGCAAAGCTGGTATCTTAAAATACATTCTATAAAAAGTTATACATGTATTAGATATCATGCAACCATTAAATAGCTTAAATTAACTTTTCCTAATTATGCGTACACTCATAAAAATCATATATTTTAGCAATTTATAAATTTTTTAGGTAATATAGACATAATATTATATTAAAATATTTTAGGTATATATTATTAAGCCATCACTCAACTGCAGTTGCTGCCATTAACACATACACATTGAGAAATTTAGTCAAAAATTGCTCAAGAAATATAAATATTTTATAAAGTTTGTGTGGCTCAAAGTTTATTGCTTTTATAATATTGATTGTTCATATATATATGGTAATAGGGAATAGTTACTTAATCTCAAGTTCTACAAGTCATTTTAAGTATTGCAACTAGCATTGCGAGGCTGTAAAGGAAAGTCAATCACAGGAGCGCAGAAATCAAACCGAGGAACCGTGTAGGAGCCAAAACTTCTAGTAGTCCTTGGAGTCACTCCGATTGGAATGGCGAATACATTTTCTACACTAATTCTTTTAAAATGGTTAATTTTTTTTAGTAGTCGTCGAACGATGCCTGGTTTTGCATCAAACAAGTTTCTCTGCTCAAGTGGGTCATCTGAAACAATAAACAAAACAATAAAAGTAATCAAAAAGATAATGACATATTAGCACTTTTTAAGTATTAAGTTGTATTTACAAATCACTGCATTGCCTCATATTATTTTAATTGTAAATGATTCATTGGAGCTAGTTATTTGTGCTTATAGGTATGTTTTTAGAAGGGTATTGAAAGGATATGAAAAAAGCGCTATATATACATCAATATTATTTTGATTATTATAATGGAACATTGTTGTGGAGCTACCATTGTTCCAGTGGTTATAGTACTGGCTTAGTAAACACAAGGTCATTAGTTCAAAATTTAAGTAAGAGCCATTGGTGATGCTATACGAAAAGCTTTTAGCTATCATTGTCTCTTTCTGGCGATAGACAACAAGACTTAGTCTTCAGCCCACCTAAAAACCTTTTCATTATTTGTTTTACAGGAATGGCTACTATAAGCCCATGTTGATTTTTTTTCAATAATATATTTTACAAACTTGAGACGCTGCAACAGATTTTAAGAAAAAAATTTTAGTCATTTATCTCTACGTTCTCATTGCTTTGCATTATGCAAATAGATTTTTTATTCGAGTTTGGGAAACAGTTGCATTAAATGAAACCCCCAACCATAAGTTAACGTAAACCATTCTAATGTAGTTCATCTGTATATACTCATTCGAGGTGATAGGAACATGCAGAGTTTGCCAGAAAACTACCTTTAAGGTTAAAAAGACACCGAGCAACCATATTTCCGGTACTGTCTCTTCTCATACACGAGTCTCCAGTTATTGCTCTGACATTTGAGTTTTCTATTGGCTCCACCCACATGCCAGCGACTTCTGGTACCACCCCTGAGGCAACGTTTCCATATATCAGTTTCCAATCTCTCCATCTTTTCAATAAATGCATTAAAAAGACAGTGAGAATGTTTTAGCTGCACAGAACTATTTGAAAATCACTTTAATACTATTAGAAATGAGACATACCAACTTTGCTATACATTTTTTAACAATAGTTTAAATGCATTAAATGTACAGAAATTTATATAATGTTTTGCAGACAATTCTCACCTTAAGTGAGATTATGTAGTAACACCGGTTTTTTATTTCATTCTATTTTATGATATCATGTATGCAATTGCTCTTTTAATACTTAGTCACTTTTATTACTATTGTAGTGGCAGTAGAAGCAGTAGTAGTAGTAGTAGCAGTAGTAGTAGCAGTAGCAGTAGTAGTAACAGTAGTAGTCGCAGTATATAGTAATAGTAGTAGTAGTAGTAGCAGCAGTAGTAGTAACAGTAGTAGTCGCAGTAGTAGTAGTAGTAGTAGTAGTAGTAGTAGTAGTAGTAGTAGTAGTAGTAGCAGTAGCAGTAGTAGCAGTAGTAGCAGTAGCAGCAGCAGTAGTAGTAGCAGCAGTAGTAGCAGTAGCAGTAGTAGCAGTAGTAGCAGTAGTAGCAGTAGCAGCAGCAGTAGTATCAGTAGCAATAGTAGTAACAACAGCAGCAGTAGTAGCAGCAGTAGTAGTAGCAGCAGTAGCAACAGATAGTCATAAACAAGCACCTGTAAGCGGTGTCGGCGTCACTACACACAGATGTCAGTTGAGGTGAGGTGTAATCAGTTAAACCAATCAGCTGCTCAGATCTCACTGAATACTTGTTTCTTGACTTGTAGCTAGTCTTTAAGTTTTTGCTTTGACTTATACCATCTATCTTATTATCTACAGAACAATTCTATTTGCTATAAATTGTTCTACAAATAATATTTAGTAGACTTAATCATTTCAACCGATCTAAAAATCTTGACACTGAAAACTGAGAACAGAAATACATATAACATTTACTTGAAAGGAAAATAAACTTCATGGCGTTATTTTTCTTACAGAATATGTTGGCTTGGTTTGGTTTGGGATAGATTTGGTTTGTACTTTGGTGCTTTATGTAATCAAAATTTATATTACTCAATATATAACATTATTTAGCATATTATGTTTCACGAATTATATTATGATAATGTAATATTATATACATGCATCATATAATATGAAAGATACAATGTGTGATATATAATATATAGCACAGTACGTAATATTGGGTATATATTACTGTATATTCAATACATTTTATATACATAATATATAACTTATGATGCGTTATTATATGTAATGCTACATTCTAAGATAAAAAAATATATATATTACATTATAGAACTATAAAGATATTTTATATTTTATGCCACATGTCATATGATATACATATCTTGTATTGCATTATATTATATAGTATATAGAAGTCCCCTGTGTTTTATAGAATAGTATAGTGTGTGTAATGACATATTTATATATATATTATACTTGTTATATAACGTTGCTTACTCATTCTGATTGGCAAACCAGCCAGGTCTAGAAGTGTGGGCATCCAGTCTGTTATATGCATGAGGAAGTCCCTTTTAGAGCCCCTAACAGAGTTGGGAAGGCCTGGCTTGAAAAAAATGGTTGGGGATTTTGTACCTCCTTCATAAAAAGATGTCTTCCCTCCTCGTAGCGGGTAGTTGTTACCAAAACTTTGAAACGTAAAAGGAGCTCGGAAATTCAAATCTCCGGATGCTCCACCATTCTATTAACATAAGTCTTCTTGATTATTTCTAATATAAGTTTAGTGTTTGCTAGCATACATATAGTATCAGAATCAGAAAGACATTTCTTTCGTTATACAATGATTAAATCAAAAGTTAGCCTCGGCTAGCATATGGAGTACCAAAATTCTGATTACAAAAAACTTTACAAGAGAAGGTAATATAATACTAAAAAACATAACTTACGTCTGATGTGAAGACTATGATAGAGTTTTTGTATTGTTTGATTTTCTTCAGTGCACGAATGGTGGCTCCAACAAGATCGTCTACTGCAGCTACTAAACCTGATGTATAGTGGAGTAACATGTACTTATAGTACAGGTATGTATGTGCGTACTTATATGTGTATAATATGTACATATGTACGTGTGAGCATAGTTCTATCCACTCTTAGAGAATGATATACCACTCAAAGCTCTATACGGCCAATATACAGTGATATAGGGGATAACAGCTATATTGTGTATAAAAATTTGGTTCAATTTTGGCAAACATTCAGTAGCTAAAGCTTCGTTTAATAACAAAATGCGCACTCTATGCGATATTTAAATAAAACAGGTTCGATAAAACATTATTGTAATAAATAAATGCAAAATATAATAAAATAAAGACTAAAATATAAAATAGATACTAATAAATAATGTATGTAAATTTCAACTATTATTATAGTTGCAATTTACATATTTATAAAAATTATATATTATGGGGTAACATATTTATCACAGCTATATGAAGTGAAACGACCGTACCTAAAAATTTTCTTCTCTGGTTTTCTCGAGGGTTGTTAGAATTTAAAAAGCTATGTCTGTTGAACAAGTCATTGGTCACCTAAAAAGAATATTTAAGAAGAGATTACTACTTCTAAAACATGGTTAGTGCTCTTTGCTATACTCTGTATTAAATACTAACACAAATTTGAATAAAATGTGGGCTTTATCCTTATCTGATACTATTTTTAAAGTAATGAAACATACATTGCTTTTATTGTTTCTCAATTATAGCCTATAACTGAGGAAGAAAAAGAAATTGTGAATAAGGAGTAAAGCACATGTCTTTTCAAGTTTTAATGTTTCAGTAAAAAGTAAATCTTCAAGAAAATTGTCACAAAAACAGACAAACATGTTATGTCTCTTTAGTGTTGTGTTGGTGGCAAGAGTTAGTGGATCCAAGGATAAGTATATAAAAAGAAAATTCTCAGCACTTGTTAAAATGTTTTCATAGTAAATCTTGTGATGCACTGTGTATGTATGCAAATACATAATTTCTAAACTACAATAAAAATGATTTTGATAAAATATATTAATTTTGCAGTTTATATACTTGTTATGTTGTCATAAGATGTAACAAATTACCAGTTCAAAAGTCAGCTGCTGCTGTTATGTAACTTTGAAAAACAAACAATATCTGATGATATAAATAAATCTAGTTTTAATCAAAGTTTACATATACCATTTTTATTAAAGGCTGTTAATAAACATCACAATTTTTGTTAAATTAAAAATCCTGTGACAGCTTGCATTTCCACATAAATAGCACAACTCTTAAATAGGAGCATAACTCTCAAATACAGTTTTATATTCACCTCTAATGGTTGATGTACTGCCATTGGGGATATATACATGAATAAAGGTGACTTGTTTTTGTTGTGAGCCAGAATCATTTCTTCAGTGTCTAGCTGATGCTGAATCTATGAAATATTGAAAATATTTTCCTATTGCTGTTAAAAAGAACAATTGTTAGTTAGACTATACAGTTATGATCAACCTATAGTTATAAATATTTTATTTATCTATATTAGCAACTCCAAAAGCTTAGTTGAATTGTTTTGGCTATAAAAATAATTAGGCTTTATACACAGTCCTTAAAACACAGTTAAATATCTTTTGAATAACATTAGAATGTTAATATATTCAATTTTTGACAAAAGAAAACATATTTTGCATCAAACCGTATACAAACCATATACAAAATTATGGTGAAAGTAAAATAGAAATAAATACAAAACTTCTGTATAATTTTACATAGATTTGAGTGGATTTTGTACAATAATATAAGCACAATAAGACTTAATAGCTCTCGTCATAATCTATAACTGCACACTTTTATCTAGTAATGCTCATAATACTATATTATTAGATGAATATAAGGAGTACCAAATTTCAACTTTACCAAAAACTAACAAACTGTTGATATATCTATTGCACTAAAAATGTGCTTTTATTCACATAGTACAATCATTTATCTTATTACACAAATTCGTAAAAGGAAGTTATAATCTACTTGGGTGGGCAATTCTACCACACAAGTA
Source organism: Bugula neritina (assembly GCA_964035545.1). Classification (NCBI taxonomy): domain Eukaryota; kingdom Metazoa; phylum Bryozoa; class Gymnolaemata; order Cheilostomatida; family Bugulidae; genus Bugula; species Bugula neritina. Next base: position 12,037,463 of record OZ037770.1, on the reverse strand, counting down.
GATTATATGCATTAAATGAGAAGGAAGTTAAAGAGTATGTTTTATATGTTACCATGACAACTAACTTACTGTAAGATGAGTGCCAATGTTTCTTGTTGACGGCTCATCACCCTCCATCCTGTTCATCACACCCAGATATGCTAAAATATTAATTCCTGTGTAAAAAACTGTTTTTGAAAGTGTAATATATATGTACACCTCTGTAGACAGATTGAGATGTGTGAATGATGCGTGTGATGCGAGTGTGTGTGTGTGCGTGTTTGTGTGCGTGTTTGTGTGTGCGTTTGTGTGTGCGTTTGTGTGTGCGTTTGTGTGTGCGTTTGTGTGTGCGTTTGTGTGTGCGTTTGTGTGTGTGTTTGTGTGTGTGTTTGTGTGTGTGTTTGTGTGTGTGTTTGTGTGTGTGTGTGTTTGTGTGTTTGTGTGTGTGTGTGTGTGTGTGTGTGTGTGTGTGAAACTATTACCGATAGATAAGTAAATATGTACGACTGGTATAACCTACATAAAATATTTCACCCATAGCTAACGCGATCACTGCATTTCCATTGCTTTGAATAAAATGCTCCCATGGATAAATTTGTAAATAGTTTAATAAAGCTTTAGTTTAATAAAGTTTAGTTTAGCTTTAGTTTAGCTTAATAAAGCTCTTTAGTGTCACTGCGATAGATAATTAGCTGAATGATTATGTATTTTAATTTTTGATAAGAAAGTATTTAATCTTTTAAGTCATACTCCAATTGAAGTAGCTGGCCTGGTTCTCAAGAATTCCCCTAAACTCGTCAAAACCTCTGTGTGTGGGAAGACATCTTTTGCTGCAACTTCCTAAATGCCATCTAAAACAATAGTTATATAACATGAATGTAGATATAGGAGACTCAAGTGTAAACTATAACAAGTTCATGCATTAATTGCTGTAACTTTGTTCTCATGGGTTTTTAAAATAAATAGTAAATAATATTGTTTTTATATGAGTTATGTTATGTTACTATGAGAATATTTCAAATTTTGGCAACCAAATTTATGTAACTCTGAAAAATGAGAAAGTACTGTTTAATAAAACTCCTTTAAGTTAAATTATATTGATTGCATTTAGCATAATATAGTGTATATTATATATCACTAACATGTAATATAATAAACAGTACACCATGTATTTAATAAAGAGTATACAATATCGTATATATTACAACTTCTAAAGCACTTAGCTTATTGTACATGCTGTAAATAATATATATAGAAGTTAATAGTGTATGGTCTCTAGTATATATAGAATAAATGCAGGGTACATATTATAACCACCTTATGTATCCCATAGTGTGTATTATGTAATATATACATTATCACATACTATATAACTCATAGTCTATAGTGCATCACATATAATGTATGCAATATAGAATTTATATAATGTGGTATATTATAGTATATTATAATATCATAATATGATCCAGTGGATAGCACATAGTAGAGATTATGTACCTAATTATACTATATGTATAACAAAATATAGTGTATACAATTTGTTATCATATACAAGAAGTATATTATAGTTTTTATAGCTATCAAGAATATTTGAACGTCAGAAAACTCACTTGCCTACCATCTTAGTCGTATATCCAGCTTCTTTGAGATATTGTGGTAAAATTTTATGTTCCAAGGGAAGACAACTTTTACTTTGTTCCAACATCACAAGTTGCTGAAATGACAAAATCCTTCAACATATTTTTTTTCTTTTAACGGAACTAAAATGTTGTTACCAAAGAAATTCAATTTAGCTGTTAAGTCAAGTTGTGAATTTCGTTATGTCAATGAGAGAACATATTGTTATTCTGTCAATAGAGATAAATATAATCAAAGAAAAGCTAGAAAAAAGCTGTATCAAAAAAATTTATATCGTTTTCTAAATGCCCCTTACTTTATATACGTTCTTGCATAAAGTGTTTTAGCCCTTGCATAATGCTTTATCAAATAGAAAGCCCTTGGTTAGTTTTGATAATAAATATTCTTCCAACTCAGTGAAGACACTAATCAGCAATAAAGTTCTTACCAACCCTAGCAAGTGTACTACAAACTATCTGAGAGAAACTTACCTGCAATCCATTGTTTGAGGGATATTTGCCTGTGAGTAGAGAAGCCCGAGATCTACAAGTAGATTCATTAGCTATAAAACTTTTGCTGCACTGGAATTCAAACCCTGAACCCAGGGCTTGCACCCAGGCGTGATACCATCACACCACAAGGACTATACTAGGTAAACCTAACATTACGAGCAGTTACCAACTTGACCGGGTTATGGGTAATGTTAATTGCAGTATTAAGGTCATGGTGTTATCTTGGGATTATGTTTATAAGATAGAGAATATCCCTTGTTATAAAGCCACAGCAATTACACACAGCTTACTTTACATAGCAACATAACATTATATCCTACACTGTTAGTCTAAATCCTCCCACGTACCTAACCCTAGCAGTGTTTAAAGATTTAACTGCATAACTAGATTTATTTTGCATAAGCAGGTGTAATTCAAAAGTGATCGCAGTGAACTAGGCTGATGTTTCGGTGAATCTTTACTGGCATTTCACTTTATAGTATTTTCTCTTGGCCTATAACATCTTAGGTCCTGAGTTATTACACTCTAACTCTACCATGTCAAACTGTCAAATTATTTTGCTTATATATAACAACAACTATAGCGCATAATTTTGCCACATATTTAACACCTAAGACAGAGCTGTGGGCACAACTTGTCTGTAGGCCTAAGAACCAAACATATAAGTTTATTATTAAAAGGTTAACATTTTCTATGTAATATAATTAAAGATTAGTCTATAAAGTCAATTACTCTAAGGGCAATAATATGTTATAGATAATCACTGTGTTTACTCTGCTTTGAATAAATATGTAGTTGCTGTTTTGCATCAACTTCTATATTTGTGGTCTCATTCGATGCAACTGCTCCTAAACATGAAAAATCTATTCGAAACTTGAAAATGTATGGATTTCGAAGCAATGGAACCAAAGTTTATGTCAAATTACTTGATTTCAATAGTTTTACAATGAATTGCTATCAAAGATACTTGTTGGGGCAAAGGTAAGGTAAAGCTTAAAGCAGAGTGACTATATATATAACATAGCCTGTGTACTCTAAGATATTGTAAAGTGATGCAAGTAAAGCTGCGACCAAAGGTCAAGTATATTACTAAAGGGCTGTAAATGCAAGAGATTGTATTAATAGAAAGAAGCTTGTGTTATAGATTCAAAAAGTAACAAAAGCAGTTATGGAATTTCAATCTGGCACCTAAGCCAAAATTTAGTATAAAAGTTGGTGAACTTGGGCTATATTGAAAGTTCTTTACCCCTTTACCTAAATGGAAGGCAGCTTAGTAAATGCAAAACAAATAAGCTGTGGGAAAGTTAGAAATATTGGTGATGGCGACTCATACCTTGATACTCAGATATATTGATAATTATGTATAAGTATTGTCATTAGTATGCACAATATTAACTGTAATCAAATAACGCAATATGAACTCAAAGTGAATGCTCATTGTTGTTGCATATACACAATATAAATTGTTTTTATAAAACTATAGTTTAAATAATACAGTTTTAAAAGTACTTGTATTCAATTTTTAATTAAAAACATTAAAACAGCTAAATGTCATTTTCAGTTGTGTTGATTGAAAGGCAAGCTACCGGTGTGTGATAATTCTTTTTTAGCTTGATGTACCACGATAATTTACTATGATAATTTGTAGTTCCAGACTGTGTGATGCTGATGCAACCTAGGTAAACTTAATGGTTGAATTTTAATCTTAAAATACCTTAAAAACAATTTAGCCTTTTACCAGTTACAAAAACACTCCATTGAGAACAGAAAAATAAAAACCAAGAGGAAAATTGTAAGGTTTTCATTCGTTGCTTGCTATAAAGTTTTATTGTAAAGATTACCTAGCAACAGTAACGAAGTTCAATACCAGCATCATTGTAGTAATTCTTTTCCACTAAAGGCAGACTATAAAATAAGGCTTACAGCAGAAATAAAAGAATACTTCCAGGGTACTCACGGAGAGCATAGTGGTGAAGCATGCACATCTGTCAGCTCTATACCATTCCTAGCCAACCAATCAATATTGGGCGTATTCACAAGTCTGTTGTGGAAGCCTACATCATTCCAACCTGCAGGTGGAAACAGTCAATTTACATGACTCATTTCAATGACTATTTATAGAACGAATAAATGACCGATCTGTGGTAAAGTCATGCATGATTTTTTAGACATGGTTGGTGATTTCAATGAGGTTAACTACTTGTGATATTGTCTGCAGTCACATGATGGATGGAATAATAATATGGAACATTAATTACATAACAGGTGTCTAAGGTTATCTACTCTTTCAACTGACAGGTGTGTAACAAAAATAGCCATTACAGTTTATTACATACATTATTAACTGCAATCCTGTTAATGATGCTTTGGGAAACGGTTTTCTATTGATACTATCAAACAATGAGAGATAATCCGGGTTTAATTCAATAAATGATTGTCTAAAGCAGCAACCCTAGTGCAGAATTAGAGTTCCATCTAGATGAGGATTTTGAAAAAGTCGAGTGGTTCCCCAACGTAATCATACAGCAACCTTTTCATCTACATAAAACTTTAGTCTTCAGGCTTTGCTCAGACTTAAGCGATAAGTTATTAAAAAATTAATAATCTATTAGCAAGTTAATTCATGCAAAGAAGAGAAGCTTGTTGTATAAGTTATGGGAGGTTTGTAGAGGTTTGCTAAGAAAACTCTGTGCTAGGATCCATAAATGGCATGCATTGGCTTTAAATTTAAGCACAAGCGTATTTTCACCGTAGCATCAGTTACAGATACATGTGACAGGTAAATTTATGATCAGCTATGGCTATAAACTGTGGAAATGAAATTTCTATAAAATAAATCACATTAATCTAAATATCAATGACCTCTGCTAGTTTAACAATGGGTGTTGCCTAAGTTTAATTGAGCTACAAAAATTTACAAAACTGCCAAAACGTAGGACTACAAAACTCACACAAGTTTATAGTCACCATCCCTGCAAGAACCCCTAATGGAAAGGTCCTTATTAAAGCGACAAAAGAAATTACGCTCTTTTTAACATTACTGCTAGTGTTTGAGCTTTATAACCACTCGCCTAATGTTTACTAGCTTTAATTGCTGGACCACATCTACTCTCCAAAACTTAGAGTTATTGAAACAGTAATATATTTCTAATTGCCAAATTACCAAAATTATTAGGTCATAGGCCTCTAGAAAATGTAATTTTGAAAATATGCACACGCTTCAAAAATCAAAAGATCAAAAATTGACAGAAATTTGTTCAAATTATAGGACGGCTAAATTCACTAAGTTTATAAGAAAGATTTTTGTAAACCTGCAAAAATTTGAATGTGAATTACAAGTATTTGAAGAAAAGAAGTTTATCTTAATAATGGCTTAAGCGGTTAGGTTTTCATCATTTGTGTTAAAATTTTAATTGCTTCAACTCCATTTACCAAATTTTTAACATCTATAGATTAGCCATTCAGCTTAGTACTAAACCACCTTTAAAGTAACAGTTAACATAAAATCAACAAATATTAATCAAATGTGCGCGTGTGTGTGCGTGTGTGTGTGTGTGTGTGTGTGTGTGTGTGTGTGTGTGTGTGTGTGTGTGTGTGTGTGTGCAGTGTGCAGTGTGCAGTGTGCAGTGTGCAGTGTGCAGTGTGCAGTGTGCAGTGTGCAGTGTGCAGTGTGCAGTGTGCAGTGTGCAGTGTGCAGTGCAGTGTGCAGTGTGCAGTGTGCAGTGTGCAGTGTGCAGTGTGCAGTGTGCAGTGTGCAGTGTGCGTGTGCGTGTGCGTGTGCGTGTGCGTGTGCGTGTGCGTGTGCGTGTGCGTGTGCGTGTGCGTGTGCGTGTGCGTGTGTGTGTGTGCTGTGTGTGTGTTTAATGGCAAAATTTTATTATAACCAGTAACAAAAGAACAACTGCAGTGTTAACTTAAATGCTAATTATATACTTGAAATGACTTGCGACTAGATGCTTAAGTTGTTTGCTTAAAAAATCAGTGTTAGTAAGAAATAAGAATTTAAAGTTATTAAAAAATGGTAGAAAAAGCACCTCAGTGGTTTTGATTAAGCTTCTTGTGACCAATAATCCTGCAATGAGTAAACACTTTTATGCCTCTATATTCCCACAACAATGTTTTACTGCACATCACTTTACCATGTAAAAGTCTCGCCTATATAATGATTGCATTTTCTACATGCAATGATTCATTCATTCCACGCAGTAAAAATATTATTCTTAACCACAGCTTTAGTTAATGTAGAAATTAACCATTAATGTAATTTACCAAGATCTATTTATTAAAAATTTAGTTTAATAAATCTAAAAAACAGCTAAAAAATGTTTGTGATACATTTCATAGCCTATATTTATTTATTTTAAATATTCTTATGTAATTTATAAATACTTAACAGCATTTTAAGTAAAAAGTATCTTGCTTGTCATTCTATGCACGCGTTTTTATGAATACATTGACTGTAATTACCAGAGTTTACAAAGACATCAGTCAAATGGGTCAAATAATGAAACCATTAAGCAATTTCAAAACATACCCAGGTCGTCAGCCATGATAAATATAATATTTGGTTTAACTCCATTTTTAGTGAACTGAGCTGTCTTTGAATTGCTAGACTGTGTTCTACCAGCTGACAGCTTCCCAACGGAGCGCCGTCTGTTGCCACGCCAGTTTTGTCCAAGGAATCTCCTGTCCTTATGCAAACTTTGAGTATAAGCAGTGAAGCAAGCCAAGACGATACAAAACCAGAGCAGGTAATGTGCGTTCATCATGCAGGCAACTGACTTACTGAAGTTAAACAATCTGTGATAGGCTGTTTATATGTGATAGTCACTGCCTGCGTTCTTACATCACCATTCCATGCGAGTAATTTATCTTAATTACGACAACAATTTGATTAATGGATTTGTAATCACGTTGAAATGCAAACTATTGTATCTTGTTTCAGCCGCATCATTTATTTGTAATGTTTGGCATTTTTTGCAATGCATCGGTAATATTATGCTTAGGGTGGTGATAGGTTACACCTCTACATAATAGGATTATATCAGGATGAACTAAATAACAACATTGTTAGCTTTGAGATTATGTGGAAGTTGAACTAATTCACAATTACTATGATGAGCAGCTCAAACACAGCATAACAATACCTATATAAACATAATTGAATGCATAATAATTATTAGTTCACACAATTCATATTTTGTAAATGCAGAGTTTTAGGTAATTCATACCATGCAGCCTAAGCTATTGAAATACAACTTTTAATTGAGTTGCATAAGTTTATGAAACATCAGCAGCGGTTCAGTAGTTGTAACACAGGCTGGTCCGCAGGCTGGTCCACAGGTTGGTCCACAGGCTAGTCTACAGGCTGGTTCACAGGCTAGTCTACAGGCTGGTCCACAGGTTGATCTACAGGTTGGTCCACAGGTTGGTCCACAGGCCGGTCCACAGGCTATTCCACACGCTGGTCCACAGGCTGGTCCACAGGCTGGTCCACAGGCTGGTCCACAGGCTTGCTAGATCATGTGTTCTCATTCCCTAGTCAGTGGTTTGAATTTTAACATGTAGCCATTAATGCCACTTAATGCCACTGCTATTCATAAATGTTTTTTTCTGTTATTTTTCACCAATAAGCATTGGCTTGCCCAAAAAGTGTTCTAATTTTACTTGTTCTACCTCCAATTTATTTTAATTGAATCTATATCATTATTCCAGTCCCGAACTTCAGCTCAAGAAGGTAAATTTGATTAGAATTAAAGTAATTAATTTTACGTTAGGTCAAAGCTTAATGTCATTAACTCTTGTAAAACAGTAAATAGTAAATTAGGAGTTTGGAGTTCAATTGAATTAGAAAAAAACTTGTAAAGACATTAAAAAAATCTCAACCTCAGTTTTTGAGTTTGACATTTTCATTATACAATTTAACCAATTACTAAAACAATTATTGTTGAACTGAGTATAAGTGCAGGTAATTGGTTAGCTATTAGGTATATGTTTTATATAATGCAGATGCATATATGTGGCAATTTGAAAGATATTGTCATTAGCTATTGCTTCATTTAAAAAAGCTAAAATATGTTGATAATCAAAATATTATCACATTGGTATTATCAAATAACAATTACCCACTACCCGAACAGGACAAAGCGGAGATATTTGAGAATAGGTAAGAATTATCAACTAACAACTAGACAGACAAATTTTCAATCACAACCAGTTTACAGCAAAGACGATCTGCATTAACTTTAAGCTGTTGTAAAACAATATTTAATATCTGAGTATCTAAAGGATAAAATAAAATATGGGGGGGGGGGGTTTCTCATCCTTATAGCAGTTTATATTGTAAAAATACCCTGTTTTAATTTTATGTTTATAATCCCATGCAAACTTGTAGTAAAAAACATAAAATTATATTATATGATAAAGTATATATGCCTATATAATGCCCAGTGTTCTATGGGCATTAAGTGTTCATTTTATATATATTGTAGAAGTAGATATAATCATAAAGCATAATGAAATAAGTTATAATCTGTTCACATGTTTTTCATGGATTTATATAAACATTGTATGGACAGACAGACAGCCAGACAAACAGCTGCATGGTCAGTATAGAACAAATTTATAACTGTTTTCAACTTTCTTAAATGGTGCTTCCTCTGTTCGAGTCATAATTGAGATAGTTTGGTGCTTGCTATCTTACAAATATAAAGTGTAAAGTTGTTTAGCTTAATTCATTTTAGCAGTGTGGTTATGATATATTTACATTATGCAAGATTCTTTGCAGAGTTCAGTCTAAAGCAGTTTTTTCAATTGTTGCAGTTTTATGTTAATTTTGAATGGCAATAAAATTCCTTGAAATTTTTAATCATTTATTGTAGTTTTTAATCACTATCCCATATGAACTTTTTATTGCTGAGGTCAACCCACCATGTGGCTGATACTGGAAGAAATTTAAGATTTTGATATGCAAATCTTGACAAACAGTATAGGATTTAGTAAACAATATCAGACGGTTGCTCCCTGTGTAACTGTGGTCTAGAGGTTAAAGCGCTTGCCTAGTATAAGCACGAAGTCATATAGGTTTAACCTCTACAATTATATAGGGCCATTGATGATGTTAGGAAAAGCAACCAGTCATAATTACTCCTGTGCCCCATCTGAATAAGTCCTTAGCCCGATTTAACAAAAAACCTCTTCCATCAGAGGTTTTCTCACACAAATGAGGACTTATATAAACTTGTGCAGGCTTTTTTGTCATACACTTGGGTAGCTTCACGTGCTGAATAGAAGGATGTTATTAATAGATGGAGAGCTACACGATAGCTTAAGTTAATTGATATAAACTAGCAAGCAATATCCTGGCAATAGATAATCCTTTTTCTGCAGTTAAAGTCATTTATATGGAAGGATATATACCAACTGCAAAAGCACTAATTACCATCAATTTATGCAATGAGTGCAATATGTTGTAAGTTAACTTGTTGCTAATTATTTCAGGTATTAGAAATAAATCTTATATGTTGAAACATTGCCTAGCATTGTTAGGTGTGAGAAACTTCATCTGCCCTGACGCTGTCTGGCTGTGCGATATGCAAGGTTTTTGTTTCAAAACTCACTTATAGTTTCAACTTGGTTGTTCTTTAGCATCAGTGTTAAAATAAATTCATTTTAAAAATCTTTACAATAATTATAGAAGTCTGGAATTAAATTTAATATATAAACATTATCATTAACTCAATTTATCAAACATATTTTGTAGATTTGAATTTTACATTAGTAAAGCATATCACCATAACTAAATATCAAATTATCTTGCATATAGAACTATACTATAGTTTGATATGTTATAGGGAGCAGCCGTGGTCTAGGGGTTTAAGTGTTTGCCTAGTAAGCACGAATGTCATGGGTTCAGTCGGACAAAGCCCATTAGTGATGTTAGGAAGAGCATCCAGTCATAATTGCTTCTGTGCCTCATTAAAATAAGTCCATAGCCCGCTTTAACAAAAACCTCTTTCATCAGGGGTTTCTTACAGGGATGGTGACTATAAATAAACTTCCGTTAGTTTTTTTATAATTTTATATGTTATATCCTTATGTATTTTGATATGACACATTTAAAACTTGATTATATTTGACTCTAACCACAATTTAATAAGTATAAATGTTTTTATACATATTTTGCCTCTATATATATATATATATATATATATATATATATATATATATATATATATATATATATATATATATATATATATGTATATATATATATATATATATATATATATATATATATATATATATATTACACTTACTCTATGCACTTACTCTACACCTTCTTTACACCTACTCTATACTTATTATATACCTACTCTATACTTATTCTATGCTTAGGTCATTAAGAAAACTAGTTAAAGCTTGTTGAATTATATATAAAAAGTAAAAAATTAATTCTATGTGCTTCATAAATACTTCATTATTGCATCTTTTAACCACAAGAATTTTTTCTTTCAAGTTGTTATTATTCTACATAAATCAGTAAATGGAAAAAACTATTTGCATTATTTTATTTTTTATTGCCATAACTATTATTATTATTATATCATCTTACATTATATAACAGTGTGTATCCTAAGCAATTGTGCAAATATCAGGTATTTTTGCATATTCAAGTAGAAAATTTATCTGCTATAGCTTTTATTAAATAATCATTGAATAAAGAGTTTCTCATTCGAAAAGGTCAGTTCACTTGCAACAACAAATTGCCAGTAATTTTTACTAAACTAGTAACTATCAACTAGTTACACTATAACTGGTAACTTAATACAAATAAAAACATGATCAAAGACAAGGAGTTGTTTGTCCTTTTTTGAAAAGCTCTCTGCATTTTAGACTTGTCTTCTCCTAATTATTTGTGGGTAGTTTGATCATCTATCTAGGAGCCAGTTGTGCTAAGCTGTGTTTAAATAGAGTAGGATCAGATAGTAGAGCACAGATGTCCTTATTACAAAATATGCAGATAAAAGTGCAGATGCAAATATTAAGGTGCAGATATCAGGTCTCTTGGCATATTCAGGTAGGAAATTTACCTGCTATAGCTTTTATTAAATAATTATTAAAAAAAGAGTTTCTCATTAGAAAAGGTCAGTTCACTTGCAACAATAAATTGCCTAGTAGATTTTACTAAACTAACAACTCTAACTGAACTAAAGTTTAGGAGTAGAAAACCCCTTTTCTAAATTTCTTATTCTATAGCGCTAATTGAAGAAGCATACTATGTTAATATAATATATAAATTTTCATATATATCGCTCTATTTAAATTTCTACTTTTAAATTTAATAATTTCAAAATTAGAAAGCAAAATAATATGAAATCAAACAGCTCTAAAATTGAAATGCATGTGTTTGCATCTAGCACTCTCAAATGATGAGGCAAAAAGTTGCGTAGAAGTGAGGTTATCACATGATGCGATGTAGCCTACATTGGCTTTGTTATGATTTCAAGTTACGTAATATGGCTATGGCTGACAAATTGTATGACTAATTTTGTAAGAAATAAATTTTGAAATCTATTTAACATAAAATTAATATTTTTCTATGCTTGCAGCTTATAAAGTCTGTTATACAGCAAAATTAGAAGTTATAGATTGAAATTATTTTTATTGTAAGCAAAATAATAATAAATTATAATACCTAGTTTAACTTTTTTATTTAAGATCTTAAAGATATATCACAAAATCGAAACATTGCATTTTTTAAGACACATAAGCAAAATTTTATGTTAACGAAATTGAAAGCAACCCTTTGTATCAGAAATGAAAATTATCAACTTATGTGAGCTTTAAAATAATTGTTTAGACACCATTTCCCTTTTGATTATTTTATTAGATTCAGCTTTTATTCGTAAAAAAGGCTTGTTCAAAGACTTTATGAGTAAAATATTATAATGATTTAAATTAAACTGGTAACTTAACACAAATAAAAACATGTTCGAAGTTGTTTTTCCTAAATAAATTTCAAAAGAAAATGTTCAATTTTCTAGAAAGTAGTTATTTATGACTGCAAGTATTCGTGCAGCTCATTCTACAGCCATGGTGTTCTTCATCATTGCCTGAATCACTTTCCGCTACTATTATAGCATGCCTTTTCTTTCTTTCAATGATACTCTCTGATAGTCCAACGGTAGGAACATTGTTGGTGGTAGTAGGGGCATCGGTGGTGGTAGTATGGGCATTGGTGGTGGTAGTAGTAGGAACATTGGTGGTAGTAGGAACATTGGTGGTAGTAGGAACATTGGTGGTAGTAGTAGGAACATTGGTGGTAGTAGAGACATTGGTGGTGGTAGAGACATTGGTGGTAGTAGGAACATTGGTGGTAGGGACATTGGTTGTGGTAGTAGGGACATTGGTGGTGGTAGCAGGGACATTGGTGGTGGTAGTAGGAACATTGGTGGTGGTAGTAGGTAAATTGGTGGTGGTAGTAGGTAAATTGGTGGTGGTAGTAGGGGCATTGGTGGTGGTAGTAGGTAAATTGGTGGTGGTAGTAGGGACATTGTTGGCGATAATAGGGGCATTGGTGGTGGTAGTAGTAGGAACATTGGCGGTAGTAGGAACATTGGTGGTAGTAGTAGGAACATTGGTGGTGGTAGTAGGAACATTGGTGGTAGTAGAGACATTGGTGGTGGTAGTAGGGGCGTTGGTGGTGGTAGTAGTAGGAACATTGGCGGTAGTAGGAACATTGGTGGTAGTAGTAGGAACATTGGTGGTGGTAGTAGGAACATTGGTGGTAGTAGAGACATTGGTGGTGGTAGTAGGGGCGTTGGTGGTGGTAGTAGGGACATTGTTGGCGATAATAGGGGCATTGGTGGTGGTAGTAGTAGGAACATTGATGTAGATAATAGGGAGATAGGTGTTGGCAGAACGGACATTGGTGGCGGTAGTAGGGATATTGGCAGTAACAGGAGCACTAGTGGTAGTAGTAGGGACATAGGGGGCGGTAGTCGGGGCATTGGTGGCGGTAGGGACATTGGTGGTAGTAGTAGGGACATTGGTGGTAGTAGGGACATTGGTGGTAGTAGGAACATTGGTGGTAGTAGGAACATTGGTGGTAGTAGGGACATTGGAAGTAGTAGGATCACTTGTGGTAGTAGGGGTACTGTCAGTAGTCGAGGTACTGGCGTTTGTTGAGTCAGAAAAAAAATAATTGTAGAAAGTAGACTCGGTGATTATTGGTGACCAATAGCTCTTGGTAGTGCGAGTGAGTGCCGCTTCGTCTGCAAACGTAGTCATCCCCTGATGCTCTTCCATACTGTGCTCATCTTCTTCTGGACAAATAAATGTGCAGATTTCCATGCATTGGTTGTGTCGATCCTGAAACAGGAAGCAGTTTGATTGAAATTCGCTTCATTCATGGTCGCTGGATTTTAGTTGTTATAGCTATTACTTCAAAACTAGTAAAGCTTTTACAGAACATGTACTTATAGACCTTCATCATTTTTATTATAAAAATATGCCTAATTCTGCTGTCGCAGCTGAAAAAGTTTCAATTGCCAGTATTTGGACTTTTAAGCTTTCAAAATTATAATTTGTATGTATGTAATAGATTAGTATAATTATACTTAATTAGAATTTTTTTATAAAAAAATACTAAAAGTTTTAATTTATGCAAACATATTATGCTGTCATAGCATAAAAAAAAGCCAACACTTACTAGCTAACTATTGTTCAGTTAGTTCAGTAATATATAACTCCACATGGTTTTATTTTGTTCCTAACTTATTTATGACCATCAGTACAATTGCTGGGCTCTAAGAACCTGATTATTCAGCACACTTATGTGTAAGTTCTAAAAACATGATTGTTTAGTACCTACTTCTGTATTTTCTGCTCACACATAGTCAACAAACATGGACATATGCATGGTTTGTACTATTAAATCATCATTTTATTTTTGTAAAAAAGCAGTTGCAACACAGCAAATTCAACCGTTACCATCAGTGATTAAAACATTCTTTACATTTTAATGACTACTTTTAGTTGCAATATTTTAAATGTCTAATTAAATCTTTAAGTAAATATAAGATCTTTTGTGAAAAAATTGTTTATTTGAAATATCAACAATGACATAACGTTTTAGCATTTTCATTAAAGTTTGATTAGGAATTTTACTATTCCTTAGCAAATCGTAGTGTGTTTATGACACCAGCATATGTAATAGAAACACTTACAGATGGCCTGGCTTGAGTGGCCTGCATCCAAATGCAAGCAGCAAGTATCGGCAGAATAATGTTCATTGTTGCTCTTTAGAAAAACTGCATTCAAAATGTTCCTGCCACTATTTCAAGCTTCAATATATACCCTAGGTGTTATGAAATTGCCAGAAAACTGATGACAAACTATACAAAGCAATTCGTGACTCTCTATATGCAAAAAAATTTAAAGAAGCATCATTTATGAAAAGGTGTTGAGATATAAAATCAAAATAAAATTTTGAAACACAAATTATATTAAACATGTAATGCAGTATGAGTGGAGCAGCCGTGGTCTAGGGGTTAAAACATTTGCTTTGTGAACACGAAGTCATGGGTTCAAAACATCCAGTCATAATTGCTTTTGTACCTCATCTAAACAAGTCCTTAGCAGCTTAGCCCGCTCTATATAACAAAAATCCTTTCCATCAGGGGTTTCTCACAGGGATAGTGACTATAAACTTGCGTGAGTTTTCCCGCTAACCAAACAGAACAAAGCGGAGATAGGTGAGAATACGAAAAAATGTAATGCAGTATATGAGACTAAGTATATACAGTTTTTTATTTGAGAAATTCTTTGTTAAATACATGTATGCACGAAAAAATGTACAATCTAATTACAAATAAAAATTTATGATATTATATAATTTTGCACCATTTCAACTTTTGCAGGAAAAGAGATGATTAAAAACTTGGAACACTCTTCCATCTGCAGATGGAAATGTTTTATTGAATAGGTGAGGAGATTGCTTGTTGGTCTCAGGGCAAGTTTTCACACAATTCATGATGCAGCTTAGATGTTGTGAGTTCTGCATAAACTGCTAAAGTGGGGCTGCTAAAGCAGTGCTGACTGGTTCTGTGAAAACTGGTTTAGAATTGTCTGTACTTGTAATGCTGTACGACACCTGCAAGCAAAGGAACACATTTGTGCGATGTTTTTTTAAAAAAACACACAGGCACAAGCAAGTATACATTCTTGAATAGGAAAAATTTTAAGAGTTATCTTACCTTGTTATGACTAGTGCCTTTTCTAGAACTAGTTATGCCTGACAGACAGCTGTTCTCTGATTGGACGGCTGAGCTAAAGCAAAGTTGTCTCCAGCACTGGAGCATTTGCTGCCGCAGCTTCGGCTGCAGAAGAGTGAAAAATATTGGGGCAGCGGCATATCCGAGTTTCTAGAATATAAAATATATATATATATAATTATTTTTTATTAATTCATTGACTAAAACACAGATTTATAAACAATATTGTATTATAATTTGCCAATATTGAAACTGCAAACTATTATTGTCAGTTATAATAATCTCTATTTGCATACTGGCCACCTTATTCTTCGTATTACATCCAGTTTGCTTTACATACGATACAAATGTCATAAATTCAATTGACTAACAGAAAATTTATCATAAAATATTTCAATTGTTAAAAGATATGGTAAGACTTTACTTTGAGCAGAGAATAATATATAATATAATATAATATATACTTTTTATAATATTATAATAATATTTATATAATAACACTTTATAATATTTTTAATCTTATTTATATTTGTTATATGTATAATATAATAATTATGATAATTATAATAATAATTTTTAAAATATAATAGTATTTTATATAGAATATATAATATAATATGTAAATATTGCTAATACTAGTTACAAGAGATAAGATGAACCTGTACAGCTAGTAGGTAAAGTAGATTCAGGTGTTTCCTCTGTTTATCACAGAAGTTTCTGGAAAGATGACCAGTTTTACACGAGAGAATCAAAGACAGCACGACAGCGTGTGGTGCTGACGACAGCACGTAGACTACTGAGATGGCAGCAGCTGTGATAGAAGCTCTCTTTATCAGAAATGCTTTTCTATGACTCAGACTGCTGCCTCGAAGAGTTTTCTTTCCTATTCTCACCATCAGAGAGTACATAATAATCGGAATCTACAATGAGATTCACAAATACAATTAAATATAGAGAAGCATATGAGGCAGAAAAAGTTTTTTATGACATCTTGTAAATACTTTAAATAATCTTTTATTTTAGATAATTTAACAGAGTTCTGACTTTTTTTTCTCCACTTTAACTCATGTCTACTTATCATGACCAGTCTTAACACTGAACTTCACATAGTACGTCTTCATATCTGTGATATGTAATAAATCAATAAATCAATCATATGATATCTATATGAAGATTTTGGTGCACATAAAAACAGTTATTGCAGGGGTGGGATAAGTGCTATATATTAGTAGTTATCCCACCTCTATATTATCTTTAGACAGTTATTATTATTCAAGCATGCATGTAGCAGAAAAACCCACAAAAAATCAAGTTACGACTTCCTAAACAGGTTTCAAACACTAACATTATCTAACACATGATACATATTATTTAACATTGTATATAAGGTGTTTTAAAAGCACATATATATTCGTCTGAAATATAATTTTACTAATCTCTTATGGATTATTTCTAAGCTTTTAATCAATAACTGCAAGTTTGGCATTACATAACACTACAAGGTAGAAAACTGGAGAGATGGATTACCACATGACACTTGACATAACACTAATCTGTGTGTAGATAATGAGGCTTTAAATATAATCAGTATCAGTTCTGCTCTTCTTCTAGAATTAGACAATTACCTAGCATTCAAATGTAGAAGATTACCCAAGCCACAAGAATACACATTGTATAATGGTGTTTTAGATGGAGAAGAGCTATTTCCAAACATGAATAAAAAATATATTCACATAATGCTATATAGAAGATGATAGCACATAAGGAATATTGTTAGTACGGCGTAATAATATTTTTACTTTTAGTTTATTTTAAAACATTAAAGAAGTAACATAATAATAAAATATGCTGGTAGTTTTACTATGTGCTGCAGGTCAAACATGTTATAATATTATGTTAGTAAAGAGGACTGTGCATGTTAATTATGATATAATATAATATAATGTAATACAATGTAATATAATATAAAATGATATAATACATAATATAATATAATATAGTATAAAAATATATTATAATATAATATAATGTAAAGTAATATAATATAATATAGTATAATATAATATAATATATAATTATATATCAACATGCTTGAATCACATATTTTATAGTTTTGTATTTTTCATAAATCACGCAAAGTATATGCAAAGTTACTCACAGCTATAGCAATAAAAGCCATAATTCCAAGAGTGCATGTTGTATAGTCATTCTTCACAAAGGTACCGTTGCACTCGGCCCAAACTGGTTCAGCTGTATATGCATCAGTTATAGGAAGAAAGGCTATTACTAGAGCAGTGAGCGTAGCAGATATAATACCACCAATAAATAATGTTCTGGTAACAGCCTCTTTTTGATGGGGAAACTTTACCTGCACGCAAATAATAATATTTTGTGAAAAAAGGCAATCAATCATAAAAAAAACAAAGTATGTGATATAGCATAACAAAAAAGTCCAGGCTTATTTTGTTACTAGCTTTAAATATGACTTACTGTAAATAACTAGAAAACTTATATAGTTTGCATAAATACTTAAAAACTGAGTGAATATTCTCAAAAGATAGATCTTCGCTTTAGATGGTAGTCAAAAAGTAGGAAAAAACGTAAGCTAATACACCCTTCAATAGTTTCTTTTCCCTATTCTAATAAATGGCTGATTACTAATAAATAGCTTTGCTACACTTGTTATAATATTTTAATGTTTGCCAGCCCTTGTATATAGTAAGTAATTTTGTAAAAGCAAGAAATCAATTATTTTAGACTAATGAAAACATGGGTCGTAGGAACTTTATAGGAATTGAAAATGATGGCAATTTGGGAATTTGAAAACAGGAAGCAATATTTATTTTGTCTGCTATAAAATTTACAATCACTTTCTGAGTTTTACTGAACCAAATAACTTACCCGTATATATTTCTCTATGCTGAGTAGAGGTAATAGCAAAGCTACCAAATAGACTGTGAACTCATGAAGTACACTGCTAAGGGCACACAGGACAATCATCCCCTTCCTTGAGAGATTTAGTATGGTTTGGTCCACATACCCTGAAAAGTAGAGTGGTCGGAAAACCAGTTCTGTGACTCCCTACAATGGAAACAACATTTCTGTATAAATATATTCACTATTACACAGCAACTGTATGTATATATTTATTTACAATAACTATACAGAATACTATAATAAGACACAAATTTATGTGCAAAAAATTTAAATAAATAAACAAGATATTGTTGGCAGATATATAGGCATTATATTACGTCTTCTAACAAGCCAACGCGTAGAGTTACAAATGTAAGCTTCATATACTTACCTTAGAAACAAAAGAAGCCCCTTTGTTTCAAGTTGCAAAACGCTACCTTACCTTTTCTAATAAAAAATACAATACTTTAAAAACATTAATTAAGGTTCTAACTATGAGCTTGAAGTTCTGGATCATGCAAAGCACCTTCAAAAACGCCGATGAAACATTTTCTGAGCTTTCGCCTCAAGCAATTCTCTAAACATTTGTTCACGCTATTGGATTTTCTCAGCTTTCCCCTTTAATAAACTTACCTGAAGAAATATAGCAATAAAAGCAGCAAGCATCGTTACTCCAACGTGTCTTCTTAATTTAGGGTACTTTATATAAAATCCTATAAGATACCCATTTGCCAGCAAAATGAAACATCCAGATGCAATATGAAAACGCATAAGCACTTGACCCACGTGTGCTCTTTGTCTTTTCTCTATAACTTCTTTTTCTAGCTGCCATTCTAAGTTAGTCTGAGAGAAGTTGTATAACTCGGCAGCGAAATGCAAACTCACATTACTGACAGTATCTTCAGGAAAGTCAGAAAGAGTGCTCATGATGTTGTATATCAGCTATAGAGAGTTTGGTTATGACTCTTGTGTAGAGTGCTTGATATACTACATATATAACCTCTTAGAGAGTTTATTTGGACATTAATCCAGCCCACAATATGCTACACTACCAGGTAAGGAACAGTGTATGTAATGATTTTACAATGATGATATATTAAATTTACTTTAATATACCAGGAGATAGAACTGAAATACTATATATTGCTTTATCAGTGTATTAATGTGCTGGTTGACAACAAAATCTTACCAAGCATGTCCTTTTCTTTACCTCATAATTGCATAACAGTTGAGATGAACCAAGGGAGTCTATATTATTTGATATAACATGCAATCATCAATAATAATTAATAACAAATAATAAAAAGAATATAGTAAATGTATTTCATTAAATGCTACTTGCTTACTCCTCCATTCTTAATAGCAAAACGAAACCTATACATAATCATGAAATAGTGCTTTTAGAAGAGCTAGTTTTCAGACATGCATTAAGATTTGATTATATTCTGTCTCCTTTCACTAAAATAGTTAGAAAGTATTTGTTTGAGCGGGTAAGATCTAAAAAATATATTAATGTCATATGCTATAAGCTGCAGTGTATATAATATATAAACCACTGCATTGTCACAGATTATAGCTGTGCATCCTAATTTTCTCTATATACTATGTAGTTTAATTATTTAATTGTTTTTGCTATATATATATATATAAATATATATATATATATATACATATATATATATATATATATATATATATATATATATATATATATATATATATATATATATATATATATATATATATATGTATATATATATATATATATATATATATGTATATATATATATATGTATATATATATATATGTATATATATATATATATGTATATATATATATATATATATATATATATATATATATATATATATATATATATGACACTATATTTTTATATATGGTCATAAGCAAGTTTAAAAACCCACCTTTAAAGCTATTAATAGCATTATTCAGAGTAAAACATAATATATTACAATAATATACTAAAATATAAAATATCAATTATCAGGGTACCAGGGAAAAATATTTTAAATGCTGGCACCAAAATCTATATTTGAAATTTTTATTTTATTATAGCAAAAGGTGTTCTATTTGTTCACCAGGCCCTGTTCTAAGCCCTGATGGTACAGAGGTTAGCCATGCATGACATCAATTTGATGCTGAATTTCAGTTAACTAAGAGTTACCTTCCCAATCTGCTAGACAGAGCTATAAATAGTTTTTTGTCTAACTGAATTGAAAAAAAGGTTCAAGCCTAAAAAATTAATTGAAGTTGTGTACACTTTATATACCTGAAGCAAACTGTGATATGCAAGAGTTGAAAACTCCTAAAAAATGCATGAAAAAATTGTGAACTTTTACAAAATAATAGTTTGTGTAGTTTTATATTAGTTGGTGTAGTTTACAATTGTGTTGTGATAAAAGCTATTAATAGGTCTGTGAGCTGCAATGGAGAAAAGGAATTGTCTTCCTTTATTAATTTCTAAGACAAAACTTTAATAATCTTACAGATGATCTGCAAAATGGTTTATTATCTGATCAGTGTAGCATCTACTGAGACCATAAGACATTATAGTTTGGTATAGGAAAAAGTTAAATTAATATGATAACTCTGAAAATCGTGAACGCATTTTCTATTTCTTTTCAATTTTCATTGCAACATAATCCAGTGCATGACAGTTTTGTAAAAGATTTGAGCATATGATCTATTTATATAACTCTGGTTTAGCGGAAACTATAATTGTAAATGTTTGACAAAAAGCTATATTTACATAGTATTTGAAATATAATAATGTTCCTGTAATATTGCAGTTTTATTACGTTGTGTTAATCCCTCTGTACCATGACAGCAAATCTTTATAGTAACTAGAATACTGCATATGCTGATAAATTGACACACGAGCACCTGTCCAATGATGCCACTTGGCTTCAAAAGCTATTCTAAGCAGAAGTTATTTTAGCTTCACCCTGACTGTGTGAACAGCCAATCAGTAGACTAATCCTGGTAATTGCAAATGACGAACAGTTTGTCAACTAAGATAAATAATAACATATAGATGTATGATAGCTTTACTATTTGATATTGTTTACAGGCTAACCAAGAAATAGTATATAAATATTATTTTGATGATTGAAAAGCAGTTACACTTTAAAATTTATTGCTATGTTTTTATATAGTTAAAAAACATACCAGCTTGAACAATATTTAGACAGATTTTGCTGCTTATATTTGCCAAGGTCTAAATTTATCATGAATAGGTTATAAACAATATTAAAACATACTTCTGCATTTATTACAGTTTGACCCAAAAAAATAAGAAACTTTTCTTTTTACAACTTTCTGTCTAAAAGATTTGGTTGCAAATAAATGCAATGATGATAATATAAATAGGAGCTAAGTGCATAATGTAAAAACTGAGTATATAATATAATTATCATAAAATAATGCTGTTTTATAAGAGTTGTTCGCCCACCTCGGCACAAAACACACCTTCGCAGTAGAGAATTATGTGTCAACCAAACCATACCGCAACTTAATACAGTGTGAATCCAAGCCAGACTGAAAAAAGCTTACCAAAAAGAGCAGAGATTCCCAATTCACACGCAACATCCCGATTTGTAAACACAAAATTTAAATATAAATACCAATAAGTTAATTATGCGTGCTGATAGTTTATAATCTGGTACTAGCATCTTTGAGAGTGTTGCATTTTGTTTATTTATAGTATGTTGAGTTCACTATGTATGAATTATGAATGATGCAACAACCATCTCAGGCATGATACTAGTTCACTTGAAAAAAGATGATTTGCTCGCCAACGAGATCTATCACCAGTTAACGAAACTGTGACGCAAAGAGTGACCATTTTGCAACACAACTTTGCATTCAGGTTGTTTTGTAAACATGTGTTTATACTTAGTCGTACTGCATGTACTAAAAATAAAATGTCTTTACTGAGTGCAGCGTGTTTTCTGTGTTAGGTTACTCAGTCCTATTCTATTGTAGAAAAAGATAAGCTATGCATTGCAGCAATGTTGAAAAAATAGCATGCATTATATTTGGTTATGAAAACTCATCAACAACAAAGGCATTTGAGGTTTTGCTTGCATGGTTGAACACAAAGGTATTGTCAGCTTTAACATTTCTTATCTCATGAGAAAGCATATATAGGCAGGTAAAAAGATGCAAGCCGGAATTTCTTTGAAATCGATGCTAGATTAATTTAAGCTGTACTCTATCGACCGCTAGGCTAATGCAAATCATACCGGGTTTTGTAATATCTACAAATCAACAATAAGTTATGGAAATATTACTATTTTTAGTCAATAAGCAGGCGTAGCTAAACAAATACTATGAACACATAGTGACATCATCAACAGATCAAATGCTACATGTGCTTTTCAGTCTATAAAATGTGAATTCAGATTATGAGTCTGTAGGTATGTATCTTGCCTATAACAGAAATGTAAATTGCTTACAATCCTAATACAATATAATATGCCCTAATTTAAACAATTTTCTGCATATATAGGCAACTGTTCTCCAGCCTTCGAAAGATAATTGCAATCTACTCTGCGATTATATATGTTTGGCATCATGTTCATTGGTAAGCCAAAGCAACACTGAAAGCAAAACAAATTAATTGTTTACAAAACAGTTTAAAACAAAAAATTAGAACCTTTAACCGTCATGATAATGTTTGCCAATATTGATTTATGGAATATGCGTTGCCTATGAATACACAAACTGTGTACAAATAAATCTTTAAGATAATAAACCCAGGTTAGTCGGGGTCAAGTTAGAGGTCTTTTAGAAGTTAAATGAGTCAGCATAGATGACTTTATAGTTCTTTATATATAAAGTGTAAACTTTATAATTATTTGGTATACATTTGGGAAATACAGCAGGAACTGAATGGACATGCCAGAATTGTTTTTAGATTGTAAAATTGTTTGACTTATCAATGAATAGTTTGAACAGAATTTTCTGCTAAAATTGATATAGCTTTAATTTCTTTCTCTCTAGAGAGAAAAGAAAATGCACTTGTCAAACCATAAATTTTAAAGACTTTTTCTACGTGCAAGCTTTTGACTTTTGTAAATTCTCAGAAATGAATGCTTAAGTTGTTTAAAATAGATCTTGTTTTCCCAAAGTAGGCTATTGCGCTCTTTTATTTTCAACGCACTTTTAAAACATATTTAAAACATTAAGCCTTTAATTCTTAATACTATTAAATAAAGCATTAACAGGAATTTACGGGAATGAAAATGTATAGTTGATTGATAGCAAGGCAAGATTTATTGTATTTTATTGAGGCAAACGTAATAATGAGTAGGATTATGTTAGTATATATTTAACTATTTTTAGCTTATTGATTTTAATATTTGATGATTAAAAATATATTAAGTTAACCTTGTAAATAGGCCTATTATATAATAGGTTTCAGTCAAATATTTTTCATTACAGATTATATATAAAATCTTGCGTTAACATAAAAGAATATAGGATCTATATTCTGAAGCAGTTTAATTTTTAATAATAATTTAAATTGAGAGTATAAAGCCAAGAGGTTATCTTATTAAACTCGAGTTGCTTCCTTTCAAATATGTGACCAATGAGACAATGGAGCTTATTAAACTGTTAACAAGCTTTCATTTTTCATTTAGCACAAATTATCTTTTAAACTATTTAGTGAGAAAAATTCCAGCAAATGAAATACTCTATTCAAACTATTTTTTCTATTGCCAATTTTGTATACTACATTACAATATTTCAGATTGTGTCATTTTTTGGCAACAGTTTAATAGATGAGCGCAAATCTGATTGCAAGGTTTGGTTTTTATGGCACTGCTACTGGGCCTGCTATGCGAGCTGGCTTGAATCAGCAACATTAAATAACTGCATGAAAGGCATAAAATCACCCCTTTTAAGAAATGTAGCAGTAAACTTATTATGGCATCTGAGTTTAATAAAATTGCGCAATACACATGAATAGATTTTAAGCAAGATTTTGTTTTATTTGTATATAGATTTTTGGAGCAGCAACTCATCAGGGAGGCTATGACACCAACTACCTGCCACTGCCTGTCACTGCCTGTCACTAACATGCTGACCTGACAGTAAACAGCTGAGAAACTTTCAAGACAAACCCAATTGACCTCAAAACAGTAGCCGTTGCATGATAAAGTAAACAAACATATATGTGAAAGTTGAAACAATATCATAAACAGCTCAATAGTGGGTGTAGCTCACATATACTTTAATAATATCCTAATGCTATGCTCTAAAACAAATTACGATGCTAATGAATAATTTTAATTGATCCACGCATGCATTATGTCCCTCTCCATCTGCTATATGCTCATTGCTCAGTCTATAACATAGCCTCAAGCTACGAAATTCTATTGTGCAAGTGGCTACTTAGCTTAGCTCACATGCCACGGTATGCTATTACTGCTTCCTGACCAATCGCATTCTCCGAATCAGCCAATCCATTGAGAATAAACTTTATACTTTTGATCCACCTACTAGTGTGAGCGTCGGAAGGCCATTGAGTATATAAATTAGTAGTTTGTCTAAAAACCGAGTCACTCAAGCATACGTGTACCTAACAACAGTATAATAAATATTTGATACTGGAGACAGTGATTCATAGCACAGATATATTCACATGGTATACTGGAGGAAAGACAGTTTTAGTTTATCTAGCTGATGTGGAAGAACATACTGTATAGCATGACGTTAAACATGGGAGATACTGCCACAGTGATACACAAGATTCTGTTAGCTTTTCTATTTCTTTTTCAGTTTTTCCAAATATCACAATCTAGTCCAGTTAAAAGTAAGTGGAATCAATTCATCTGTTAAATCGTGTACCTTAGATATATGCTATATTATACTCTGGTATTTTAACCTTATTTATTTATTTCGGTATTCAACCACAAAACTATTTTATATACTTAATTTGCAAAAAATATTCTAATATTTTGCCCAACGATCAAATTTATTGCAATATATAAGCATGGTATTTATGTTTTAAATTACAGGTTTTACCAAAATTAAAATCCTTTATAATATTGTTATACTTTGATAATTTAAATTGAATTATACTGTAAATTGTAATGCCTAAAAATATTTTGTGCTTAAAATTATGCTTATAAAATTCTATAGAAAAAAATCACACTGATCTCTAAAAGGTAATATTTTAATTTTAATTAAGTTGTTTGAAACTTTCTTATAGAGGCAACACACTTGCAATTTGTCAAACAAAATAACTATCTTGGGAGGTCATCACCGACGCGTTTTAACTTTAATTATTGAATAATTATATATATTCCTGTTAGAAATATGCAGATGTATGTGTATAAGCTTTGATAATTACATATAGCTATACTGACACTAAAGCCATATTGATTTATACTGTCTGCATCTTCTTTTACAATTATGCAGATGAAGATATAAAATAATTAATGATAAAATCTTCGGCAGAACAAAAATATTGACAATTTACATTTCTGCGTATTTTAGGTTGTAAGCTTACAAGTCGCAATAAAAGCAACCTTTAACTGCGCTTTAATATATTTAGTCACTCTTGCTGACTAACGCATATTGTTGATAGAGATTATTGTAGAATAAAGCAAACATTACATTCACAAAACCGTAATCTTGGTTACAGACTTGATGTCGTGATTACATATAACCACGCACCAAGAAATGTACAGTTACAGAGTATAATATAGTAACTAAAAGCTCCATTTAACGTACAAACATTTACATTTCGGTTGTTACCAAATGCTCTAGCAAAGACCAATGTCAAAAGTATTATTTATACTGCTTAGAATTCAAATTAATCAGAAAAAAAGTACTTTTCAACATTGCCTATACTATGGACTACCTCCAAAAATAGTTTGAACTGTCTATTAGTTTGAGATTAGATGGAGAAGTCTACTGAAGTCAGTACACGTCTCAATCTAAAGGAAATGCTGTTAAAACAGAATATAAATGAATTAAGAAATAAATATTTATAGATTTGCTTTCCATTTAGATTTGTTTGCTTATTGGTATTTTATCAACAAAACAAATGAAAGAGATATTCATAAGCTTAAACACAATACATTTAATTTGTTTTATATATGAATAATTGATTTCCTCCCCCCCCCCTTAAAAGGTATTAAAATAAGCAACTATCATTTCCATTTCAGAAAATCTTTTTCAAGAAAGCAATATTGAATATATTTGGTAATTTATTTATACTCTTAAATAGCAAACACATCATGACGTTACTTATTGTACAGGAAATAGCCATTGAATTATGACTAATCACTTTTCACCTACAGTTAAACTGGTGACATTGAAAGTCATTCTACCATTACCCTAAACTTTCTCAAGTACATGGCGCATGCATGAGCAATTGCAGACAAATAGTAATGACTGATAGAACTGACGATTTAGTAGATTACAGCTTAACTTATGAGAATAATAATCAAACTTTTTAGTTTTAACTTTCAAAATGCTTCGATGTTATATACACCTTATACAAGGTTTTGAAAGTTATGCTGAACTCAAGTTAGGAAGTAATTTGTTATTATTTACAAAACTTACCTTATGTGCATGTTAAATACTATTGTGTGTTTGTTTTATTACATATAAATAACTGGTCAAAATTTAATTGTGTTAGTATTGTGATGAATTTGAATACAGTTTGGTACGGTTCAATGATTTCAAGCTAGTGCAGTTATGTGAGGTGGGTACAGTACGCAGTTGAAAAACCTAAGCTACGGATATAACTTATTTTAATTTGCTAAACTTGGGGTTTATTCTTTACAGGAGATGAATGCAGTGGAGTTCCAGCTAATCTAAGAAAGCTTTGTTTGAGTGAGTAAAACAAAAAGTTGGCAATGAATAACAGTTCCTTCTAAATCCTCAGAAATTCTGTTAGGAAGTGGATATAATGTCAAACAGCAGCTACTATTGTCAACATAAGTTAACATGAAGTGCAAATAGAAAAATCTTTGCTATAATTACTTGAACACACTTTAACCCTGAGCTAGTTTTTACTGTATATAAAATGTTGTATATTAGGCACTTGGTAGACCCGTTTAAGTAAAGTGATTCAAGTCATTTCGAGCCATATCAAGTTTCGCCATTTCTAAGTGGTAGTTATGCTTTCATTTAGTCAGCTCTGCGCCTTTTCTGGGTTTTTGACATTTGTGGTTTAAATCCTCTGTTATTTCATTGAAAAACATGACCTATTAGAAAACTTTTTAGGGTACAGAGTAAAATTGTTTCTTATCTTGAATGTACAGCCAGCAACAAAAGCTCATTTTCAGATCTATTCACAACTCTGTATATCCAACTAGACTTAAGTAATTTGAAATGCAATAATTTTAGAATAAAATCTTGAGTTAATACCAAATAAACGCAACCTAGACTAAATGCTATAGTGAATATATTATTTTTATGAAAGCTTGATTGGCATAAAAGGATAGCTGGTTTTATTATAGTTCGAGAAAAACAGGAAGCAATATTTCTAACCAGCAATCCATAGTGAAGCTTAAATCTATATGTTTATACAATTTCTAGCTTTTGAAGAACCTTATCTTTTCTCACAAACACAGCTTATGTGAAAAACTATTTTAAAACAAAATAAAACATTTCTAAGCTATTTCAAACATTGATGAATTTTATGTTGAACACTATACATAGCTGATTTGCTAAGATTTTTAAAAACATATGACGGCTCCAAATATGCAAACCGATTAAGTTGCATTTTTATTTAAATCCCAACTCGGCTTATTATTGTTATTTATACTAAATTAGTTCCCACACTAATATTTAATGTCTACAGGGAGTTGCAAAGTTTATAGAGCTCTAAACAATGTGGCAATGCATTGTTTACTATTTTCAAAGACCTCTAAACAAAGTGATGTTGTGTTGTTTCTAGTGTTAAGTATTTATTAATTATTTATTTATAAGAAACGTGTTTTTCATAAAACCACAATCTGCATGTCTGTATTTTAGCGAATGGGGCAGTGATAGGAAAGCGTGGTGGTGCCTCATCTCTACCAGATATCAGTGAAGGAGGATATCAAAAGCAGCTTTACGGTGAATTAGAAAAACTTGAGCATCTGCTGGCAAAAGGAAGCCACGAATCACAATTTGGTAAAGGTAGCTTCATTATATATATATTTAATATATATTTACATTCTTAGGTATTTAGCTATGATAATGCTATATTCAAATTTAAGTTACAAGTGAACATAACTTGAACGTTAGCTTATTTGGGTTATTTTTTGGTATAGGTGTATAGATAACTTCATGGCAATCAATTTAATAATTTTTTTATATTTAGCACAAATAATTAAAGTATCAAATAGGTATCACTCTATACAGAAAGACAGCAGCCAATTTTGTAACATTGTTATAGAAAGTTTTTTTGTAAATAGATAAATAATACTCCTACAGCTAATATGGTATTGGCAGTCTATCTTTCGCCACAATAGTTTCTTATTCTGAAGATTATGAGCTGTTTTCATGGCATATATAGCAAAGAGAGTATTGAGTGTAGAATTATTAGGATTGAAAATAGTATGGCAGTATTATGTAATAGCAAAACGCCTTTTTATTTACAGACGAAAATTAATTATAGATATTGCAATCCCACACTTTGTTAAGTGCAGTTGACATTGATGTCATATTCTTTAATAACTTAAAGTGCCTAGCGA
Source organism: Bugula neritina (assembly GCA_964035545.1). Lineage (NCBI taxonomy): Eukaryota > Metazoa > Bryozoa > Gymnolaemata > Cheilostomatida > Bugulidae > Bugula > Bugula neritina. The sequence goes on along the minus strand of OZ037770.1, from coordinate 12,008,437 downwards.
GTAAAAAGAAATGTTAATTTATAGCAAATGCACTTACAATTGAAATTTAAAAGTGGCATCTTTGTCTATGAGTAAATTCAATATATGAGATTTTCATCAGCTAAGTGCTATACCAAGATATGTATTATATAGTTGTTCGTATCTCACTATGTTGCCAAGCTTAAAGCAAGTGATTTTTTATTCTGGGACTTGAAAACAGTTGCATCAAATGAAGTCACAACCATAAGTTCATGTATGAGCATCTATTGCACAATGCAAAGCAATGAGGAGCAGTGAATAAGTAGTCATTGTGGTAGTGGTATAGTGGTAGTGGTAGTGATAGTGGTATAGTGGTAGTGCATGGTAGTAGTAGTAGCAGTAGCAGTGGCAGTGGCAGTGGCAGTGGCAGTGGCAGTGGCAGTGGTAGTGGTAGTGGTAGTGGTAGTGGTATAGTGGTAGTGGTAGTAGCAGTAGCAGTGGTAGTGGTAGTGGTAGTGGTAGTAGCAGTAGCAGTAGCAGTAGCAGTGGTAGTGGTAGTGGTAGTGGTAGTAGTAGTGGTAGTGGTAGTGGTATAGTGGTAGTAGCAGCAGCAGCAGCACTAATTAAGACATTGCTAAGTCACTCTTCAATGCAGATGCATATCCAGTAACTATATTAGTATAATACACACAATACATAAATACACAAAAGGCTCCACTGATTAAAACCTAAAACTATGACAACTTTATTGTTTTGTGCTTCACTGATAACAAGCTCACATTTCAAGAAGTAAAACAACCAGTGGTCTAATGAGTTTGAGCCTTAAAATATTTTCTTTTATAAGAATATATCTTAAGGCATACTACAAAATTACAAGAAAATGTTGATAGTCAAATTTCTCGCAGCTAGCTTTACTTTTGTAGTCTAGTAACTAAGACTTCACGGTGTTGGATATTTTTAAATCTTGGATAGTTTGGCAACGCAGTACTATGAAGTGTAACAAAGTTATCAAATGACTAGAATGCAAAATATACACAATCAATTGCACATGAAGTGCATCAACTGCCCTTTACCCACATAAGAAGGAATATTGGATCATTAGCTCTACACGCTTGCCTTCATATCCATCACTCTACATGTCACTAAGCTCCACACTACAAGAAAACAGCACAAAGCTGCTGAAAATTTCTATATTTACTATAATACTTTCAAATCTACTGTGTCTTCAATAATCTCAAAAATGTTTCACTAATGAAAAAAATTAAAGATTGATCAAGACCAATTGCTACAAGTATAATCTTTTGATATCAAATTCTGATTATCTACAGCTAGCAATTGTGATCAAAAGGTAGGGGGTACTGCTGAGTAGCCCTCAATCTGGAATCTTGCATGAATGGGCAACAGGCTTACCTTTCCCACTCTCCAATTGGAACTAGTAGATCTTCAAACCAACTGCTAAGATTTTATGAAATTTTAGTATTTATTACATTAGATATTAGGGGAACAGCCGGTTTAGAGATTAAAGCATTTGCCTAGTAAACACGAAGTTATGGGTTCAAACCCAAACAAAGATGATTGACGATGCTAGAAAGAAAATTCAATCACAATTGCTCTTGTGTCTCATCTGAATAAGTCCTTAGCCCGATTTAACAACAACCCTTTTCATCAGGGGTTTTCTCAGAGGGATGGTGACTATAAACTTGCATGAGTTTTTATTAGATTAGATATTTGTAAAGTGAGCAAAAATTCAGTTACCTGTAAATTGTGTGGTTATATATTTTATTTTGCAAACGAAATAGACCTAAAATCATATTTAAAAACAATTACATTTCACAGTGGAAGAATTTTCGAATCAAATATACATTTTACTGAAGTTTAATGTTGATACAAATGACCCTGTTAACCTTAAAAATTCTATGTTGAAGTTTAACTGATACAAAATTCACTTCATATAATACTAAATGTAGGTTGAATAAAATGTGTTTAAGATCAATATAATTTATAATTTATAACAAATTCAAAACAAGCTCTTTGAAAATACTGTTGGAAGAGTTGAATGAATTTATTTCTATGAATAATCTAAATGCTAAATTACTTGAGAATTAAGTGTAAGCAAAACTCATGTGAGATGAACTGCTACAAAGAGAGTACCCTAGGGATTACATGGCTGTATGATTGCTTATACATAAATATGCTTTATGAGAATTAATCTTGCATACTGAATTTGAGAAGGTGAAAAGGGAGTCTGTTTTAGGGATGACACATGCTTTAGCATATGAAATATTGATTGTATTAATTCTATTAAACACTTTCTATGCTATATTTGGTATATGTTGTGGAACCTCTGCTTATATACTCAGAGGAATCTTAATTTCTTGGAGATGGGCAGATTATGGCCATCTTATAATCATGTTCTGTCAATCTTTAAGATGCAAGATACAAAATCAATGTTAGTTGTGACTCATTCTTCGAGATCGTAAACAAAACTGTTGGCTGATAATTCTGAAAATCCAAATCACAAGATTCAACCAAACCCTTACTTTACCATAAACTTAAGATTTTGCCACCATGAATTATTTTAAGTACTTCCAATATATATACAAATGATAAATTTCTGTTTTCTTCAACTTGAAGCAACACTAAAACTATAAAAATAGTCCTGGAAGATAATAGGTAAAATCTATTGCAAATGCACAAACTGATCTTTTAAACAATTGTTTAGCTGGTTATGCTCAACGTTTAATGAATCTGAATTCAAATGCACTGCAAAGGATTACATAATATAAGGCTCATCAGTCAAAAAGATTATAGTTGGTGAAATTTTATGGAATTAAATATACAAGATAGGACAACTTGTGTCAATGTTATTGGTTTTTTCTTACTAAGGCATCAATTTTATGTTTGCACAGGTTGATTAATTTATAGAGAAGATTTACTTTTTACAGCAGTGTTTATATAAAACAAGTTTTAGATGTAGAAATATATATGAATCCTTCTTACTATAATATTAGGGTGCCATGATTATGTTTTTAATGTATATATAGATCATGACTAACATAATAAATTTACGCACACAAATTTATATAGTAACCATTACTGTGAGAAACCCCTGATGGAAAGGGTTTTTATATCGGGCTATAAAGCCTTTTTCATATGTGCATGGGACAAAAACAATTATGAATGGATGCTCTTCCTAACATCACCAAAGGTCTTTACTAGGGCTCAAACCCTTGACTTTGTGTTTACTAAGCAAACGCTGTAACCCCTAGACCATGGCTGCTTCTGATAGAATATTATAAAACATATATATTTAAAAGAACGAGATAAATTACATGTATAACATGTCTTCTTTGTAGACCAAAAGACAGCAGAGTTAAACAGCTACATGTTAGATGAATATTCAGAGCAGAAAGAAAGAGAAAGACTCATCCAGTCAATTCTATCCAAACTAAAATGGGACGTGGATAAACTGCAAGACAGCTATCCCACCACAACACCCTCTTATAACATCCTGTACAAATATCTATCATTACTTCGAGATGGATCGGATTGATAGAGCATAGTTATAACTCTTTAGTAAAGCAAATAATGAGTGTAAACCTACCAAATCAGCATTTTATAAAAATGGATGATCTTGGTATTGATTGGCTGTTAATCGAGATCTCAACTCTTGTATGTTACATAACTTAAAAAGGTGGCAGCTACAGGTTGAGAAAACATGTTGATGTTCAAGCAATTATAATTAGTCTGTTAATTTATGATTATTAACTACACGGAACATGCCTACAATTTCATTTTCAGCAGTTTAATCTGAAGTATGATGCTATATGGTATTATTTTAAGCTTACACATTAACGGTGATTTGCATATATGAAATTTATACAAGTATTAATTGTACTTTATGTTGCTATATTTACAACAAATACAAATATATAATCACATGCATAAAAATGATTATTCTTATTTATTGAATGCATTATAACAAGAGAAATACTACACTGTGATTTGCTTGCTAGCAGATCCTACTTGATAAAAGGAAGACAACTTCTCATATGTTAGCACAAATTAACTCGCAAAGTTGTGCATGCTTCCAATTTTGTTTAATGGTAATGATAACTATATATATATTTGCATTTTTGGAACTTGTTTAAAGTATGAATGCATGAAAATCAAGTTATAGATATGGTTGCACTTTATCTATTAGTGTTGCTACCTTATAGATAAGATTTTACATCTGAACTTTTCAGACTTTGATTTGTTGTGCGTTCCATTCGTAACGATGGCGAATTATTTCTGAGTTATCTGCAGCTGTGCAACTGATATAAAACTCAGAAAGGCAGTTTATAGCAATCGTATTTTTAACGATTTAATAAGAGAGTCATACTTCAAATATAAGGGCGCAACTAACTCTGCTAAGTCCAAAAGTGACGGCACGTTACAGTAATTTATAGCTTCAGTGAGCGCACCAATAGAGAATGTTTATTTTCAAGCCACAATAACCACGTGCAAGGGCGGTCGCTTTATTTATTTATATCGCCGCCACTAGACTGCTTGAATAATTTGACATTTTGACAGTGGTAACCACATTTTTCTTTGTCCTGACAGTTACTGTGCATTCGATTTTAATTTGAAGCTTCTCTTGCTTTTGCCATATTGATATTATTATTCATAACCGAGCATTTGTGTTACGTTTGAGCACACACCAAACTTATTTTTTAGGCCCTAGGCCTCTGCGGCTCTGCCTATACTTATAGTTATACTTATAGTTATAGTTATACTAATAAATAATATTACTTATAGTTATAGTTATACTAATAAGTAATACTAATAGTAATAGTCATAGTGATAGTGACATACGTCTGATACGATACTGATAGTGATACTCAAAGTCAACTTCAACGTGATGCTGATTCCACAACCGCCAACTGTTGGCAGTATGACTATGAGTATGAGTATGAGTTATAGTATCAATGCGAAATCTGTACTTCAAGTTCAACTTGTACAAGTTTGTAGCTACTGGGCCAAGTTAACCTTTTTCCATTTCACCAATCTGGTTATCATTATGATTATTGATTATGATTATAAATATAATTAAGTCATTTAAAGTTAGGCTGATAGTGATTGCTAAACTTTTTGCAATTTAAATATAAAAATGAATATTACTATTAGTATTACTATAAGTATAAGTATAACTATATGTAATACGATTATCACTATTAGTCGTATTTAACTAATTTAGGTGAAGTTATGATTATCCAATGCAGCAATAGTATTAATTATAGTTTTCAGTCTTGGTAGTCTTGTCTTGTGAAACTAAAAGAGTATAAATATAATATAATCACAATCAATATTGGTAATGCTAATAGTAATAGTAATGATAATACTAAGTCTCACAGTCTAATAGTAATACTAATATTAATACTAATACTAATAATACTAATACTAATAGTAATATTAATACTAATGATTTTATAATCATAATGATTTAAATTTAGTATAATTTAACTTATTAGATCGTAGTATTTAAATAAGTAATAATCATTTTGCCATTGCCATAAACGTTGAAGTAATGAAACTAAGAATTTCAATTTAGGATCATGTGGATATTCATATACTTAAATGTCAAATGTCTAACCCCAAGGGTGAGGCTTCACCTAAATATGCTGTAAATTAGTTAGTAATACTAATAGTAACTTTGATAGATATAGTGAAACTGAATTCAACAGTTATACTTTTATTAATGCTTTAATAGTTATAGTCTTCTTTCCTTACAGAACATACACCCAGCCTCACACTGTGATTGTGAACAAAGCTAAAATGAACAAACAAATGATTAGATTTGATTCTGATTGTTTTAGTTTCAACTTAAACTTGTACTTGATCACAATCTGTTATAACCTATAGAATTAGAAAAAGTCGTGTGTATCTTAATTAATTGTAACCAGCTTAATACAGTCGCTCTATTTTATTTTCTAATACAAAGGTCCACTTGACAATTCTATCCTAGCAATCATTTTTTTGCAAAGTTCTATAGAGTTATTTTCTCTTGTATAATGGTTTAAACATGTTTTGCAATTTATCAAGTTTCTTGGCCCTTTTCGGCTGATTTTATCAACTCTCTTCTTAACTTTTCTTTTAGTGTTTGATTTTTGTAATGTCGGAATCCACTACCAAGTTTGCGTGCGACTACGCCAAACGAGGCACAGCCGGCTGCAAGAAATGCAAGGCTAAATGTGAGAAAGGACAACTCCGAATTGCTAAAGTAGTTCCCAACTTCTTTCATGATGGTGAAGGTTGGTTTACGAGTACATAAAGTGCACTGCTGGGATTATTGAATAATGTCTTTAGTAAACTGATGTATTGCAGAATTTGTGAAGCCTGTGTAATGTCGTAGTTTTATCTCGCAAAGCATCCATATGTGTTTGAGCATATCAAAACTGTTTTTAGAAGTTTATTCCTAGTCATAAACCTATCTGTTTCACAATTTTTTTGAAATGATTTAGACTATTGCTTGCAGTTTTTATATTTGAATATTTTATAGGTGAGATGAAACAATGGCACCACCCGAAATGTTTGTTTGAAATGTTTGAAAAAGCTCGGGCTACGACTAAGATCATAGAGTCTACTGATGAGATTGAAGGCTTCACTGACCTGAATGATGAAGATAAAGATATGATAAAGGATCTGTTGAAGGGTCTGTCTCAGTTACTTGAAATATTACATATACTGTTGCTGTATCCAACTGTCAAGTCACTAATTGGGTGTTAAATCATAGCAGAATGTGTACCCTGTGATTTTATTATTAAAAAGTTTTTAATCTCAGCATCTTTGTTCTTCAAACTTTTGCAAAATATGGCATTCCACTTTTTTCAGCTGATTCCCTTTGCAAAACAAGGTATATGTCTAATATTAGTCTGGATAGACTTTATGCATTGCTAGTTTGTACTATTAGGAGTGGGTAAATCATTGTCACATGGCTTATAAATATAAAAAATAACTTAAACTAAATCCCCATCACATGTTTCTGTTACACTCACTTTCTATTTCTTCACTTAGAGCTTCCAGAAATCTAGTTTTATATATTAGTTTTAACTTTCAGATGTTGCTGAAAAAAGAGCAAATAAAGGATCCAAGACTGCTCCAAAGAAACCGGCTAAAAGCAAATCGTCTGCTGCTAGTACAACTACTCCAGCTAAATCAGTGAAGACAGAATCTACTCCATCAACGAGTAAAATAAGCAAACCCGAGTCTCCAGTTAAAAAGGTAAGAAACAAGGTTATTCACTTGTGATTAAAACTATGGTTAAACCTTCAATATGAGTGATGTCTGTGAATACGTTGGGTATCTGGAAGGATTGCTGTAGAGCTCAGTGAAATGAGTTACAAATGGACTCACTTTCTCTGTCACTTCTTCTTGGACCCCTGACATTGGTCAATAGAAATTGTCATCCCAGGAGACCAATTAATGTAGGGTTTCAGATACACTTTCTCATGTGCCATTAAGGTGTGCTTGCAAGGTCTATTCTAAATTAAATATTTATTTTGAAACAAATTTTAAGTCAATGATGACAATTTATTGTTAGGAGAGTTCATCCCCGGTGAAACTGGAGAAGGTCAAGGTTGAAGGTGATGTAGCAGAAGACAACTGTTTTAGAAACTTCCGGAAGCTGTGCGAGAAGATAGCCGATCATGCCAGCTACAATGATAAATCAAACATAGGTGCTCCCTCTTTCTTATTCTATTGATAGTTATTTTCTCTCAATATATAATTAGAGTTATCCTCTCTCATTATAATGGTAAACGTATCCTCTTGTCTTATTGGTAAAAATATCAATTTGAAATGTGACCATTGAAAACTTGAATTGAGTATATTTTTCAATTCTTCAATATGTCTGTTTAGCACGATACTTCACAAACCTTTTAGAGACACACTCTCCCCCATTATATATTATATTTCTTTATTAACTGAGTTAATTAATGCAAGTTTTTGGTCTGTGAGATGTAGTATACATCATTATTATCTGGGGTTGTTGAAGTCTTTTTTCTTGTAAAAGTTGAATCTGAATTCTCTTCAGTCGTTTCTAGCACCCATGGCGATTCTCAGACTATTCGATTGAACATGCAAGTTTAGATAAGACTTTTTTTATAAATTTTGAAATATTTTCTCAAATAATATATTTCCATGCTAACGGAACTGAGTTGTTTGCTGCTAATAATATTTGTGTAAGAATTTTAGTCATCCAACACAATTGATATAATTTGAAAATCTTACCAAATTGAAGACAAATATTCAAAGTCTGTTATAGGAAAGGGGGGTTGTGTTATTTGAACACATCCTGTGCTTGAAGAATAAATTTTTGTACATTTCTTGTCTTCCTATATTGAGAACTATATTATTTCTTAGATGCTTAAAACATTTATGTCTCATATAAGAAGTAATTCTTGAGCTTTTTGATGATGTAAAAACGCTGATATTTTTGCTTTTTTAAACTGAATGTTTATTATCTTCTTCTATGTGTGTCGCAGTATCTAATTGGCAGGTGACAGCAGGTGTGTTGCAAGTGAGTGTTGATCACCTCTTATAAATCCTTCTATGTGTTGCAGTATCTAATTGGCTGAAGAAAGGCTCCAGGAATACAGAATTCAATGGAGACACTTACCTCACTATAAAACTCTTGCTTCCAGGGTTTGTCAAGAGAGTCTATAATATTAACAGCAAGCAGCTCGTCAAACTGTTCAGTCAGGTGAGTCTGTCTTATCAACTAGATGGCAGGGGATAGCAGGTGATTGGTATGTGAATAACATGTGAATAGCATGTGATGGCAGGTGATTAGTATGTGAATAACATGTGATGGCAGGTGATAGCAGATGATAGCATGGGACTAGCATGTGTTACCAAATAAGTAGCAGGTAGACTAGCGAGTGTATTGCAGGTGATAGCAAGTAGTGACAGGTTATGGCAGTCAATGCTCTGTGCCTTCACTTACTCCTATGTTCCGTATGGTGGGAACTTGACCCACCCCGGTATTTTGGCAACATCTTTCTGACTTGCCTAAGAAGGCAGATATTCTCTAAAAAGTACTGTTTAACAGTATAAAATCTGCTGAGTGGTAGAAAACTTTGAAATTCCTTCGCATGCTCTTTGTAATGATGAATAAACTGAAAAATAAACTGAATGTATTCTCGGTGCAATCTGGTGCGAACTCTTTCAACCAGTGGAATTTTGCTTACTTTTCATTTGTTGCTCTATTTATGCATGCTCTCAAACATTTCCAATAGATATTTATGACATCATTGACTGAGATGAGCGATCACCTGGACCAGGGCGATGTAGCCGACACGGTAAAGGTTTACTTTGAGAAGAGCAAGAAACTTGTTCCCCAAAAGAAGAGTTCGGTTAGCTTACAGGAAGTTGACGCATACCTGGAGCAGATGAGCAAAGTTACCAAGGAGGATGACCAGCAGGCCGTGCTTACAGCTGTAGCTAAGAGGTTAGAGTCTTTAATACTATTCTATCTGCATTGGATAATATTTAATAATTTTATTACTGTATGATTGATTATGCACTACTTTATCTACATAGAATAATATTCAATATTGCTGTATTACTATTTATTATTATGCTAATGACCTACTACTCACTCTAGCTCCTAGTTTCTGAATACAACTAATGATGTAATGAACAAATGTGATGTAAAACATGTGATACTAATACATCATATTAACTGCCCTCCATTATTTAATTTGGCACCAACTTGTAAATTTATCTTCAAACATGTAAATTATCTTTAAAATAACTTATTAAAAATCTTACGCAAGTTTATGATCACTATCTCTGTGAGAAGCCTTGATGGAAAGGTTTTTTTGTAAATCGGGCTAAAGACTTGTTCATATGTAGCACAGGAGAAATAAAAACTGGATGCTCTTCCTAACATCACCAATGGCATTTGCTGGGGTTCGAACCCATTACTTTGTGTTTACTAAACCAGTGCTTTAAGCCCTAGACCATGGCTGCTCCCTTAAAATAATCTAATCAGGTACAATATCTTTTTTCTAAATGAAAGGGTAATAAGGTGTGTTGTACACAGTTTATTTAGTGTAAAAATGTCGGCTGATGAAATTTTTGAAAACTTTTAGGTCAACGGCTAACGATTTGAAATTCTTTGTGAGGCTTATCAAGCACGACTTACGAATAAACGCTGGAGCAAAGCATATGTAAGTGGAGAAACATTTCAATTTTAATACTTACTTAGTAGCTTTTACGTTAACCACTGTTATTTTCGGGTGAAGCACATAATGCTTGTCTCAGGGAGTCTGGGTTTGAAAATCAGTTTTGTTTCCAGACCTGTTTGCTCTACTTAGAGCTCTGTGCAGTGCATTTCCTTTGCGTCTTTCTGTTGGATACCAATTATGCATTGGAAAAAGATGGTCATTTTGCTAGTCAATGGTTATTAGTTGTGCTTCAACATAAACAAGAATATTATTATGTATCTTTGTGTTATTTTACTATCAACCAATTTGAAAATAACTTCAGCTTTTTGACTATATGCTCTCTTTCTCTGTAATTAGATATTCTGGCGCAAATTTTGTATCACTTTATATCTTCACTCAAGTTCTGGTTTTATACCTGACATGTTGCTACATCTTAAGGTACTTAAAATACCGAGTAGGTTTACTATTGCCTTGCACCACAGTGGTGTTTAGCTCAGGGAACATCATTCAGTCTTACATCATGCCCGCCTGCATAGTAGAGCTTATTCCTAGTGCTGAGTACAACCTACAGCACGGCCAGGGGCCGACAAATCTTGAATCAATTACCCTACCGACTTTTTTTAGTCCACCTCTGAATAAACATAAACATATATTCAAATTTTCCTACAGCTGTTTTCTTTCTCTGTTGCATCTACTACTGCAAGTTTTTAGGATGATGTACTTTCAGGTTGAGCTTGAAATTTTCACACTCCTTGTACTGGAAAGAAAATTATAATGTCTTACTTTTATGTCAGTAATTCATACTGTCTCTTTTTCCTACACCACTGCAGGGATCTGTTATATGACTTGATTTTAGTCTGCAAGGGCTGGACTCCAATGCCTACGAGGCGTTTCAAGCTAGTCGGGATTTGCGCGACGTCGTAGACCGAGTTCTGGCACACCGCACAGGTGATGCTGGCAAGTTGGAGGTGAGGGCTCAGCTCATGACTCCCGTACTGCCCATGTTGGCTGAGGCTTGTAAATCTGTACAGATGGCGATGAGAAAGGTATAGTGTTTCCTGTTCCGAGTAGACTTCCATCAGTTCTGTTTTTTAGTATATTGTATATAGAAACATGTTTATCAGTTAGGTCTGGAATTATTTAGCTAACAAATTATTTGCCTCTGATCTTACATGCAGTATACAGGTATTTCAAACTAAAACTTGGATCTATTTTTACTTATATTTTTTATAACTTGGTAATTTGTTTGTTCACCCAACATACAAATACAGTGCTGTCTCGGTGTTTGAAACTAAAACTTAGAAATATTGTGACTAATGTTTTTGATCATTTGTCTCAATGTGCAATTATTTTATCTTATATCATCTGGCTGCAGGGTTTAAGGTTAAATGATATCATTTCCAGAGAAAATATTAAAATCTCACTCTAATTTATTTTATGATGTAAATTAAATTCTAAACTCTGAGAAAGGCTTGCAACAGCCAGGTTGAGACATCAATTCAGTCAAAACTTTTTTTATTGAGTGCTAATGAAATTTGTTTCTGATTTCAGTTATTATATGTTTTGATAGAAACTTGGCACATCAGCATCTCCCATAATTATAGTAATGATATACAACTGATGTCTAAGTTGTGTAATGTTTAGTGTCCTGAGGGGATGTATGCAGAGATAAAGTATGACGGAGAGAGAGTACAACTCCACAAGAAAGGGTCAGAGTTTCAGTATTTCAGTCGAAGTCTCAAGCCAGTTCTGCCTCACAAGGTGTGTAGTCTGAGTTACCATTATTCTAGTCTGAGTCGCCATTATTCTAGTCTGAGTCGCCATTATTGTAGTCTGAGTTATCATTATTTAGTCATTATCGCCTTAGTTTGCTGTCGCTGTTGCTTATTAGTAACAATAAGGCCATGACCGAATTGGGCAAAAAGTGCGCATGGGAAACCATTTATCTAACGCTAAATTGAGTGGAGTTCAGAATTTTGCCTGCAAAACTTGTCAGTGTGAAAATCCATAGTGGGAGCTACCTGCCACACAATACGTTGTCAGTGGGAGCAAAGCTAGTCAAATTTACTTGCCAATAGTTTATCTGTGCTATTTTGTTATTTTTCCCCTAAATCTCACTTGCTGTTCTCGACAGTGCTCATTGATCGGAAAGGAACTGTTTCTCTACATTATACTGTGTGTATTATCACTCTTTCAGGTCTCCCACTTCAAAGACTACATTCCGTCCGCCTTTCCAGGAGGAGACAACTTGATTCTAGATGCTGAGGTTCTATTGGTTGACACAAAAACTGGTAATCCTCTACCCTTTGGAACTCTCGGTGTACACAAGGTATGAAAACATTGTGTCAACATATGTATCAGCATGTTGTGTCAGTATATGTGTCAGTATGTGCATCAGTGTATTGTATCAGTGTATTGTGTCAGTATATGTGTCAGTGTATGTATCAGCATATGTATTAGTATATGTGTCAATATATGTATCAGTATATGTGTCAGTATATGCATCATTATATGTGTCGGTATAAGTGTCAGTATATGTGTCAGTATGTGCATTATCACATTGTGTCAGCCTATTGTTTCAGTGTAACTGTCAATACCTGGAATTATTCAAATTCATTTGTCAACCTTCATTAGAGATATAAAAATTTAATGAATTGATTTTAAACTATTTTCTATTTTATTTTTTTACTGTTAGTAAACAGTTCAAACCACGAGACAAATATTTCCGAGGCGATAGAGAAAAATGACTAAACAGTATTTATTGTAAGCTGTTATGCAAAAGTTAAATTTTGTCAGTGGCAATCTGAGTTGAAATCTGTAAATTTTTAAAGCAAAATGCTAGCGATTGTCAGCGTCTAATTGTAATAAGCTGAATAATTCTATTTTATGTTGACTTATGTAGCTGATGTTCTTTTAGAAAGCAGCATTCAGCGATGCCAAAGTATGTTTGTATGTGTTTGACTGTCTCTACTACAATAATGAGAATCTGATGGAGAAGTGAGTTGGAGTTATCTTTCCTTTACCACTCCTAGCAGTTTCATGCTTGTATATGTACAAGTGGAAATTATTTCCCGTATGAAAATGGAAGACCTGACTAGAACACCTGTGTTTTAAGTGCAAATATTTTTTTTTTCTATAAATTTGTCTGGCATAGATTTTTAAGCTTATGATTTTTATTAAATTTTGAAACAGTTATTTTATTCTTTTTTGGGGGGGAAGGGGGAAGCTGAAAGCTCACCATATATACAAAGCATTTGCTAGAGCTGATGCTATGTCATGAACAGTTAGTTCATGGCTTGTCTGCTGTAGTGTTTCCGTATCATATCACCTTGCCTTACATATAAAATATATGACATAAGTTGTTTAAGTTTGTAATGCCTCTTTATTTATACTAATGTAATAGTCATTAAGTCATCTATTTCGTTAGACCCATTAAAGAGAGGAAAAAGTTCTTACAGAGAGTTATGAAGGAGATTCCTAACAGAGTCATGTTCTCTGAGCAGCACAATATCAAGGTATACTGTGCTCTTGTGAATCTGTTTAGAGTTATCTTCTCGTAACTTTAATTACCATAATATGACTGTTAGTTAGCCTAGGGCCACACTGTGCGTATTTTCGCATGCGAACATTTAAACCACGAGTAGCAAAGGTGTCCACTGTGCGCGTTGAGAAAACATTCGCACTTGTCGCTCAGCATTTTCAACGCAAGTGCGAATCGTCTCTGTCGTCGTCACCTAATTGGCTGGTAGTTATTCAGCGAGCCCAATTTCTTTATTTTAGTGCCACATTCCAGTAAATTGCGTTTTATTGAAAGCGAGTGCGATTTAAAACTGACAGCTTTATTTATCACGCATCACTGACGCTACAGTGGACACCTTTGCTACTTGTGGTTTCAATTTTCGCATGCGAAAATCTGCACAGTGTGGCCCTAGGCTTAGTGTTTGTATGTATTGTAAGGGCTGTAATGTAGTGTTTATCAAATAATTGGCTTATAAACAGTGCACTAAATTAGTTTTTTTGTTCTGAAGCTCAACTCTTGATTGCTCCTATTACTAATCTATTGCTTCTAGTAGTAGTACTGTTTTGGGTTTTTGCTCTCGAATTTATCAGCTTCCAATACATGTCTATAAATTGTTAAAGTTTATAACAAATAATAAAGTTGATAGCACATCGATAATTGAAATGCATAAATATCTCTGTTCAATATTACTGAGTGCTGAGCAATTCCATTAACCTATATTATGTAACCTTATAAGGATAGGTGATGGTAAATGATTACAGTTTTATTAAGAAATGATACAACTTTGAATAAGATAAATTGTCAAACTTTCATCTGTTTACAAGTATTTGCCGATGGCAGCTAGAATATTTGTAGCGTTATGTCATTGTAGTCACCTGACCAGCTGAATGTTTTGTTGGAGAAGGTATTTAAAGAAGGGCTGGAGGGTTTGGTTGTCAAAGGATTGAATGTAAGTGTAATATAAGTATAATATAATAGTAATATAATATAAGTATGATAGAAGTATAATATAATATAATAGTAATATAATATAATAGTAATATAAGTATTATATAATAGTAATATAAGTATTATATAATAGTAATATAAGTATTATATAATAGTAATATAAGTATTATATAATAGTTATATAAGTATTATATAATAGTAATATAAGTATAATATAATAGTAATATAAGTATTATATAATAGTAATATAAGTATAATATAATAGTAATATAAGTATTATATAATAGTAATATAAGTATAATATAATAGTAATATAAGTATTATATAATAGTAATATAAGTATTATATAATAGTAATATAAGTATAATATAATAGTAATATAAGTATTATATAATAGTAATATAAGTATTATATAATAGTAATATAAATATTATATAATAGTAATATAAGTGTAATATAAGTCTACTCTAAATGTAATGCGAGTGTAACATAAGAGCTTTATAAATGTAAGTAATATAAGTCTACCAATAACATTTAAGCTTGCAAACATATGCAACAGTCAATTCATACGACGTGTATCATGGATAGTTCAGAAGTCAGAAGAAATGTAGTTCTCTTATCAATAAAATGTGTTGAAAGAGTTAATGAGTATGGTGAAGTAGAGTATCTCAAACAAGCATTATTTTCACATGATAGCCGATTCTCTCCATTATTGTATGTAAGCATTCCAGCATGATAAAGTGCTCCCTTCGTATCTCAAAGCTACAAGTCCCGAAACCTTAATTCGTGACATAGTAGAATACCAGATTTAACTCACGGATCCGTTAAATTTGGCCATTTTGTCCCTATACACACTTACGTAGACCACAAAATGGGGCTCCAAGCCCTTATCGTGATCTATGAAAGTATGTGAGAAAGGGGTTCATGAAATACGGAGAAAACACTGCAGCTTAGTGAGATACGGAGGAAACACTGTGGCTTAGTGATATATGGAGGGAGCACTCTACTTCTGTTGTATATTTAGACAATTTACGAGCCTGGCAAGAGACACTGGTTGAAGATTAAGAAAGACTACCTCGCAGATGGCGCCATGGCCGACACAGCCGACCTCGTAGTGCTCGGAGGGTATTATGGGACAGGAAATAAAGGTACGTGCAGAAGACATGTTGTATTCTACTTCTAAGTGGTTTTCGGACTTGTTGTCTTTTTAAGAGCAAATGTAAAGGAATAGCTGTCTAAAAGTAGTGAGACAAAAAAACCGACAAAAAATATAAATATGAAGTTGGCGTAGGCTGTATCAGTGTTTAGACTGACTTGATTACCAGGAGTTTCTACTTGAAAGTTGCATGAAAGTTGCAAAGACTGTTTATGGAATGTATTAATGAGATGTAATTTTTTGCTTCAAAAATGTGTTCTTCCTATTCCATGTTTAGACAATGCAAAAGTAGATAACATTTTATAAAGTTTGCATTTTGCTGTATTAATTAAAATTTGGTCTGATCTTCAGCTATTTGCCAAGTTATATAGAGTTGTCTTTCCTTGTATTAATAACTCCGACTTTCCTCATCAACTTCTAGTCTATGGATTTACTTTCAGTTGAAAGTTCTGTATTTTTGGTTTAAGGCAGATACACGTTATTTTCTAGATGGCTGAATTTTAAGTAACAATGCAAGGCTTGCACAAAAAGAGATAGTTTACTCACTATCATCAGTTTATAAAATACGTTTCTGACTTGCATGCATTCTTTAACACAGTTGATGTGGGCCAATACTAGTGTAAGCTTTGTGCTGTGTATCTAAGTATAGCACGGTGACTTTTCACAGGGGGAATGATGTCGGTGTTTCTCATGGGCTGTTATAACCCCGCTGCCAAACGGTGGTGCACCATAACCAAGGTCAGCGGGGGTCACGATGACGAAACGCTCAAACGTCTGCAGACGGAACTGAAAATGACAAAGATCAGTAAAGTATGCCTGTGTGTCTCGGATATAGATAATGCAACTGTGTTTATAGTGACATTAATAGTATTGTGCCATTTCTAGAATTACATAAAATATGCTATAAGGTGTTAAATAAGGGCATTTGTGTTTGTCTCTTTTGTAAAATTAGAATCCAAGCGTCACAGCTTGTAGGACTAAATGTGTTTACAAAAATGAGCTCTTGTATGGTGCAAACAAGGGTTTTGTTTGTTAGATTTCATTCTATTGAGCATATGTGTGTGCGTGTGTTTATATATGTAGGGTGTGTTCAACTATAGTGGTGTTATATCTGATCTATAAATAGTCTACTTCGATGTATTACTTCTCCCAGTGATGTTATTTAGGTTTCAATTGTTTTGGCTACTATTTTAGGATTCCAGCAAGATTCCAGACTGGCTGATGATACACAAAGGGACAGTAACTCCTGATTTCATAACAACAGATCCCAAGGTGCTTGTTAGATATAGACTAATGCAGGCTAATTTTATGCATGTAGGAGAAAGGCGACAGTACCTATATATAAATAGTAATTCCCTTTAAATACTGGGGCTTAATGCTTTACAAACTAATGTTTGAAGATTACTTTAAAAGTTATAGTTCATTTAGGATAAAGTTTTTTGAACATGTAAATGAATGCATGTTTTAGATAACCATTGGCATATTTTTCTAAAGTAGTTTTGTTGCTTCATGCGAAATTTGAGTTTTTTCAAACATCTTCTAATTCTTGTAATTTGGCTAACCGATACTGAGACTTAATTCTATAAAATATAATTATTTTGTCGTTCTTAGTATCTTATTTTTTTGTAATCTTAGCGGGTTTTTAAATGGCATACGATTATGATATTATTCAACTAGCTTTATGAAAAGATTGAAGCAGGTAAAACCCTTGCAGGTTTTACGACTTTATTTAGTGACACTGATATTACCACATCAGCCTCTCTTGTTGAAAAGCATTTTTTCGAATTTATATTATGCAGTTCATACTGATCAGTTGACACCCTAGCACAGGTGGTTTGAGCTGGAAGTAGATGGCATGTTTACGTGACATGTGGGCTGGCATGTTTTAGGACTCGCAGGTGTGGGAGATCACAGGTGCTGAGTTCACTAAGTCTGACATACACACAGCTGATGGCATCTCCATCAGGTTCCCCAGGGTGACTAAGATCAGAGACGACAAAGACTGGAAGACAGCCACTGACCTTCCACGTCTCAAGGTCAGTTGTAGGTTCATCTCACTTTGAACTTTGGTTTCCTTTGAAATACTTATGGCGACAGGTTGTGGCAGGTGCTTATGTTGGTTTCCCAAAGTGGATATTTATAGGTCAGGATTAATTAAAGGTTATTACCTGACCTGGATGTTGGTAACCTCATGTGACCTATTTATTCATTTCCTTCTAGGGATTGTATTTTTAGACTCAGGTAAAAAAATTTTCTTAGCTTCTTCAATTTTCAAAACTTTCGGTTTGGGACACAGGCTGAAGGTCTCGCGAGAACATATTCTTTTTAGTCTCAAACACAAACTCTTTTCAATTTCTCTGTTAGCGTAGGGCATATTTTCGCAGACTAAAATTTGCACCACAAGTAGAAGGTGTCCACTGTACACTAATTACACGCGTTGAGAATGCTGAGTCATTCAGCATTCTCAACACGTGTAATTTGCGCACTAAAGAAAAGTGGGCTCGCTAAATAAGCCAGCCAATTAAGTACCGACGACAGAAAATATTCACACTCGTTTGGCAATCTCAATGCATGAAATTCGCGTACAGTGGACACCTTTTCTAATTGTCGTCTGCGAAAATATGCTCCGTGTGGCCCTACACTTACTGCACCTGCCTCGAAATTTGTTGGTCTATATATATATTGAAGTCATATCACGTATCTGTTGCATGTTATATTATAGTATATTTTATTATATGTGTTGAGTCACTGTATTCAATTTTTATATTATGGTATACTATATATTTTGCATTATAGTGAAGTCAGCAAAAACGTGTCTGATCACTTTTTGTTGAAAATTTTGGGATATTTTGCTGTTTTAGAAATTTTACGCCAAGATTTTCTCTCGTCAACACAGAATCAGCTTTTAGGTTATAATGAACTAATTATTTACTGAGTTTGTTTCAATCTGCCGGTACTTGCTTTCACCAGTGATGGACAATAACACCCAAGAACTGATTATTACCAGGGACAATGTGTAGGCATATTTTACAATGGAACTCCATCTGTTTGAAGGCATATTAGTTCTCCTTTTTGGCTACACAACGTTAAAGAACTTTTTAATTGTTTTATAACATAAACACCAACCATTCGACCAATCCTGTCAATGGTGTGTCTAAATGGATTATATTTGGTTCATGTTTCACCATTTTCATGTCCTGCAGGATTACACCGTGTGCCCATAACTCCAAACTTCTTACTCTGTCATGTATTAGGGTATTTAATTCCCACGTCACATGCTGTATTTTAGCTGCTGTTTGAGAAGTCTAAAGAGACGTCTACATTCAAACTGGTAGGGAAATCCGCTGCGTCATCCACTGACTCACCAGGGAAATCCTCTCCTTCAAAGTCAGCAGGGAAACGACTCAGTAGTAACGGCAGCAGCAGCTCAACAGACAGTCCGGCTAAAAAGGTTGGATGATGAATTCATAGTTTAGCCAATTCTTCCCAACATCTAACCTGTAAATATAAGTTAGACGCTTCCCACATGGCCATGTATTCATTTTGGTACAATATATGTATTCTATGTTATGTTTGGGGCCTAGCGTCTAACTGGGATGAACCATTTTAACCTACACCGTGAAGGTTTAGCTTAAACATTTTCTTGTGTGCACAATAGTAACTATTTTTGACCGATGGTGAATGTGTTTTAAATGTTAGTGTCACCCCCTTGCTAGTGCACCTGCATAGAATGTCATAATGTCACTTTATAACGTGACAAGTGACATGCCATGCAGGTGATTCAACTGCTCTATATTGTAGAAAAAGTTAGACAATGGAGCAGCAGCCAGCGTTACTCCAGTAACTTGTGAAAATCCGGTGAGTTCTGTTAATTCTAATAAAGTACAAGGTTTTTGATAGCTAGTTTTAATAAATTTGACCTGGGGTGTCAACAACTCAGACTGGGATGTCAACAACTCAAACTGGGGTGTTGATAACTCTGACTTAGAAACAGTGAAAATAGGCTCCAATACTAATTTATTTAGCCATTAATTTCTCTTCTTTTTCTCTATTCTTTTTACTTAGTGTTTCGTAGCTATTGTTCCTATTCCTAATGTCATACTGCAGTAAAATTGTCACTCTTCAGACCAGTACGTTTGGGTTTTTGAAATACTTGTTAGTTATTTTGAAAAGTCACGTGAAATTTTTATGCACCACATAAATTAAATTATATGTGGATGTTATTTAGAGATGTTGGGCAAGCTTTAAATTTTTTATTTCTCAGTTCAACATATTATGTTCCCCGACTGCTGTTAGTCTAAAGGAAACATAGTTGTGCCACTGATCTGGCAGTGACGTAATGATATCCTGAATACAAGTGTATTACTCTGAGTTGTATAATTCAAACCCATATCAGCAAAAGATAGTGTCATTAGCATTGCTTGAACTCTTACATTTAGCAGTCTACAGTGTAGCATGAGGTCAGTTATTGGTAGCCTCAGTGCTTAGCTTTCCTCTTCTGGGTTTTGTGGGGTATAACTATTGGTAATTTATGATTAGAACACAGGCCTTCATTTTTTTTCAATCCTGCACCTGCCCTTATTATCTTTACATTTGAACACCATATTGTGCTGCAGATAAACTTTAGTAATATGAATCTGACAGGAATATTAAGTATGATGTTATCTTGTTCTTCACCTGTTAGTTAGATTATTTGATTACTGTTACTTGGGCTACACTCAATTGTATTGATTCTAATTAATGCAGATCAATTATTACATTACAAGTGGCTAGTTCAACCTACTTTGACCTGGTTTACAAAATGTTTGTGTGACCCTCTACTAACTACACATCTACAGTACAGGAAGCAGCCTTTGTCTAAAAATTAGACTGTTGGGCTTAGTAAACACGAGGTCATGGGTTCCATTCCCAGTAAAGGCCATTGTTGATTTTAGAAAGAGCATCCAGTCATAATTTCTCCTGTGCCCCATCTGAGTAAGTCCTTAGCCTGCTTTAAAAAGCCCTTTCCATCAGGGGTTCTCACAGAGATAGTGACTATAAACTTGTGTGAGTTTTATATATCCACTGTACATGCATGTGTCATCATAGTCATTCTTTACTAGTCATTAACTCAGCATTGTTTTAAAATCGCCATCCCTCTGAGAAACTGATGTTACAAATGTTTTAAGCCGGCTTTTCAATATGCTGGCAACATTGATGATTTCCAAAGAACAGTCTTGGCCAGACGCTCTTCTTGACACCACCAGTGACTCTGTCGGGATTCAAACCCACCACTTAGCACAAATGTGTCATGCCATCCAATAGGCCATGGCTTACCCCTTCTCATTGTAATGCAATGTCTCATAATTATTTATTTCTTGCTGTTCCAAAACCAATAGAAAATTCGGATATATTTGAGACAGTCTTCGCACTTTTTGAAAGGCTGATCTTTTCTCCTACCACCAAACATATAAGGCGCTGTGGCAGTGGTCCATATACTAAGGAGGGGACACCAAGTGTGTAACTCATATGTTGATGTCAAAATATTTTAATTTCTCATGGCGTTGGGTTAAATAGACTGAGTATCTTCACAAGTTCTCCACTACCCCTTAAACTGTTATTCAGATTTTCATCTTTTATTTACAAGTTTTTAATGTGAAACAAAACTCTGCCATCTGGTTGTTTCAACATATTATGATGATAGCAGCATAATATGTTTGGACTTTGTGAACTGGAAACTTTGTTTCCCCACCTTTTCCTGTGCTATTTTTATCTTTTCTAACTTGCTATGTTTAAGATGAGTGGATTACGCAGTGAACTTTGTGTTATGTCCCGGGAGAACCAGAATATGAATGCCTGACGTAATCTTTGCTACCTGCTTGTCTTTATTTTTGTACTTAATTCTGTGGCTGTATTTAACTATGAGTCAATTTTATCTGTATTAATCAAACTAGGACTTTTTAAGACATAATAAAATCAATGGAAACATATTTTTAAAATTTGTTGCTGGCACCGATTCTCCAAAAATTTTGGTAACTTTGGTGTCACGGCAAAGAGCAGGTTTTTGTGTGTTAGTTAGTTATATTATTTTGTTGTGGTATTGAGATTTGACCATGTCTTTCAAGTTTAACACTGCATCTCGGTGTTAATGTACAATAGTCAGTGGAAAGAAGCACAATTGGCATCTAAAATACTCTTGAGAGTCATTTTACTTTATTTAGTACACACCGGCAAATTGGGATCTAAAGTTAAAATTGGGACAATAATCATGGAAATTCACTATACAAGATGCCTTCATACATACATGTGTTGATTCAAAACATGTTTAGCAAAATAGTTTGGCAAAGCCCTGGAACAACAAGTTGTTAGTGATTTTTCTTTTATAAATTGAAGTTTAGCTGTGATGTCTGATTTAATCTAAGCAAAGATATAACTAATTTAGGGAAATGCTCGATAAGAAAGCGTACCAGGTGGAATTGAACCATGTCCAACATTGTAACAGTATTTGATTATGAAAATGAATTTTTTTATCACTTCTACAAAAGAAATCTGTTATTTTCAGCTCACAAATGTTTTTCTGAGGAAAACTTTTCATCTGAGTGCAGAGCACTCTGACTACGCGAAGTTGAAACGTTACGTCATCGCCTACGGAGGTGAACTGGAGGCAGATGAAGATGTGGCAGACTACGTTGTGCAGAAGGACGAGGGAGACGGTGGTAGTAGTAACGCAGTAACTGCAGAGTGGGTTTACAACTGTATCACAGCTAATGAAATACCCCAGTAAAAATCGGAACATAGTTTTTTTCACATTGTACATAAGTTTGGTATTTTTAAAAAGGTGAAAGGAACAAGTTCTGGTTTGACCCAATTCTTATATTTCTCTAATTTACTGTGTTGTTCGTTTCTCTCTCTGAAAATTCCACCTCATGAAATATTTTCAGTTTGACATTTAAATTGGTAAACTAAACAATTTTGTATAAATCTACCAAAATATTGGTTAATGGATTTTTACCCTTTGGACAATTGTTGCAGTGGCATGAACTACTGTTGAATTTATTACTAATTGTGTTGTAGTCATTATGAATAATTCTATCATGAAAATTCAATTAATTTTCCATGTTCAGGTGTAAAACTGTTATGTTACTCTTTGCATTTGTATTTTTTCACTCATTTTTATGCACATAAAAATAATTCTGGTTTCTTCAATCAAGTCTTAAAAATACAACCATTATATGCAGATTTAATGCCATGGTTTTCTTGAGGAAGGTCATCATTTGTTTGGTAGCAATGACACCACCTTAGACTCTCTTATTCTTGTGCCCGGGCTGCAATGTTATAGGCCTGTATGTTACATATAACTATGAAAACATTAATGTATAATGTTAGTGGCAAGTTGTAACAATTCCTTAATTTAACACTGGTTATCTACGTAATTCATTTAATCCTTTGTGAAGTAGCATGTGGTTGTTTACTAAAGCTGAATATTTTGCTTAGCTAGACTCGTATATATTTTTACAAATCTCCTAAACTTGATTTTTAAAGTGGTGGATTAACAATTTTGATTTTATTCAAAGATCTAAGGAAAAAACTAGTAGGTGAGGTTAGTCATTTTAAAATGCTCTATGTGAGTATAATTAATACCCTTTTTGGAAATTTTGTCTTCCTGGTAATTAACGTATATTTTGCATCACACAAGTTGGAATTGCTTATTTAATGATTATGCATTTGATGGCAAAATACCTTTATTAAAGCAGGGTTTCCTACCTTTTTAGGGCGAGGGCCACTGAAATGGAATATTTCGGTGGTGAGAGCCACATTGTAAACGTGAGCTTGAATTGAGGGCCACAGCATCAGTATTTTTCAAATTACTTTATTTTAAATCCCTATGAATCATTAGAAAATGAAGTCCCAATAATTACTGCGGCTGCATGTTTTTGTAGCATGTGTATAAATAAGACATTTGAAAGGTGGTTTATTTTACTCTAATTCATATATGTGTGTGAAATAGTATGCCTTTGAAGGCCACATAAATTTAGACTGTGGGATCGCTTGTTGGACAGGCCTGATTTAGAGCAAGGTGAGTGAATATACTTTAGGTTATACCATTTCTAATACCAATTCCTAGGCCTTCTGTTGTATATACAATTCTGCATATTCTATGTAGCTCTAATTATACTATATGTGCGTAACAAGGAAATTCATTACTACTCATTAAGATTGTGTGCAATCAAATCCAGTGTTTCTATGGTAACTTGTAAACAAAAACCAACACAAGTTCAATGATGCACTCATCACTTAGTAGATACACTGTGTAAAAGGCTATCAATATCTATTATATGTAGAAACTACAGGTAGCCTCATTTTGTCCTTAGCATGGTACCCGAAAGCATGATGTCTACATTTCTACAGGTTTTGCATGAATATCTACGCTGAAGAGTACTGATCACACCACTACAGTCTTCTATAACTCAGCTTTCTACATCCAGGTACCATCTCTTTCATTTTCTTCAAATTGAGTTAAGTTTTTGAAGAAAAAAATGTGGAAATATTGTTACTATTCAGGGAAAAATGAAGCTGAATTTCTTTTGAATTTATTACAATTGATTATTTTTATGTAAATTAATTCACTAAAGCAGCTAGTGTGTGAAAGTTTAAAAGATGATATGTATTTTTGAGAAGGAAAATTGACGAAAGGGATGCTTTTTCTGCTAGTTAACTGCACATCATTTATATGGATTCTGTTTAGCAAATCTGGAAGCTCTATTTTCATATTGTTATCTGAAAATTTTGCACTGGTAAATGTTGTCTTGGGTATTAATTTAGCTTCCTAAAATTCTTACAGAATATTTACTCTGCAATGTTTATATTGATGAAATTAATGTTGTAAACCAGGTTTAATATTAGGAAGGCAAAACCCAACCAAAATTTCAAAGTGGATAAACTGTTTGAGGTAAATGCCCATTTCATAAAATTATCTTAGAAATGTCCATCAATATTCATACTACTGGCCACTTGGGAACATTTTCTGTGTCTTGATGCAAAATATCACCTGAGAACATATTCTTGGTTAACTGTAATACAATACCAGCTGTTTAAAATAAATTATCTTGACTTAAATGCAGGTTTTCAATTAGCGGCGATATTCCAGATTACGGTCATATGTCTATTTTATAGCCTGCATGAACAACTATTATTACTGTCGACTTTTTCTATTACTTCAATTTTTTATAAAATTTGTGGCAAAACTTGGACAGAAAAAATGCAATTGTTGACAATACAATTTTAAAACATTGACACTGGTTAATGGTGTATTAGTGTGTGTATTTGATTCCTAGTTGAATGCTTCTTTGGTATGAAAAGTTTCAACTGTACTTGTTTTTTTTAATGTGATGTCTAAAATATTTCACAATTGAACCATTCCTGTTTACTGAAAGCTCAAATGACTCTATGGGGTAGTTGTGTGTAGCATGTAAAGGTACTTCAAGACTTGTGGAACAAAGTCAAGTAGATGGTGACATATTGTCTAGTACCATCCCATCTATAGCTTCTTTTACTAGGCCAACTCCAGTATTGACTGCATAGTATTATACAACTATATACTGCCATTATTGAGTGTAGTGTCATTATTTGAATAGTGATATCTATATATGGGATAGACTATCAAAAGGTAATTTTATCTAACAGTCGGTGAGTTGGTTTTATTTCCATTAGCCAATTGCTACCTCTTTTTAAAGAACGCATGCAGATGGAATTGTTTATTATAACCACTAATGCTTAAATGAAAGGAGTACTATTTCCAAAATAATTTTGGCTTTCAGAACAATTGGAAATGTATTTTGACCTTATGGAAACTGTTTAAAATTACATTGAAAGCTAGCTGAATAAGGTTTACATTAATTTTTTTATAAAGTGTTTGGGTAAACCGAAAGTTGTTTGAAATTACCATTTTTTGTTAAATGAAAATGCAGTTTTTTCCCTTCTTGAGCATTAACAGTCTGAAGAAAAAAGCTTATACATAATTCTATTTGTTTTCAAACAAATGGCATTTGGGTTGGTTTTGCACTTGATGAATATGAATTTTAAAATATTAACAAAATTTCACAATAAATAGAATGGCAGAAAGTTCTTGGAAAACTAAATCAATTATTTCCTAATTTGAGTATGTTTCTATTTGTGTTCTGGCTATAATTATTATAACTTTTTTGGTAATTTTAAAACATTACCAGAATTTCACAATCCATAGAATGGCAGAAAATTATTTGAAAACTAAATCAATCATTTCCTTTGCCCTCTATTGCTATCTTCAATAGGTTTCTTCATCCTGCAACATGTAATCACCAGATAACTATGATTATTCTCCTAGGACCTTGATTATCTAATGAACTCACATGAATTTATGATTGATTTTCAGTTGTGTTTCTGTTCACTGGTTACTAGTCCTCACAAGTTTATAGTTTGTTGTGAGGGTTGCTATTCAATATTTATTCTGACAGCTTAGGGCTGGCTTCCCATCTTAGAAAAGCCTAAGTTTTGTCTCTTGAGAGTAATAGTTACTATTGTTACAGTCACCTCTATTATGGTAGCCCATTAAGATTTTTTAACTAGGCTGGAAACAGTTAATTTTGTTTGCGGTTGCTAGGGTTTGGATGAGTGATGTAATCTTATGAGACAAAAGAGAAACTTTAGCAGTTGTTTTTCTTCACTAATTAACACTTGGCAGCATTTTTTACTTTTGTGACATGGATCCCATTTGTGGTTAAAGAACATGATTTGTCAGCATGAGTGACTAAATTTTCCTTTTAGGATGCACTCTCATGTACTTTTAAATTTCGTTAGCTGCTAATGAGAACTCTTTCTACAATGTACAAATCATCAAAGCTCCATGATTTTCTCAGCCGAAACAAATACTTTGTGCATACAAACTCTAACAATTGAAAGTTATCATTACATATAAGTAAAACAAAGATGTGCAAGACATTTTACAATAATTATTGTCTAATAACAAGTAATATATTGGCATATTACATAAACTTTATAATTTAAACTGCTTTGCTTCCGCAACTAATCTTAATTATACTCACTTTTTTTCTAAGCTGTATTTTTGAAAGATACGGTTGCTCAAAATAATGGTTTAAGTAATAATTTAACAGCGAAAAACTTTGAACTAGTAAAATAATTATTTCCCAACTTGTTGCCTAAAGACTAAAGGCTTATTTTTATTACCTAAAATATCCCATTTAGGTTGAGAGAATAAAAGAAGAATGGGTGACAGTAAGATTATTCAGATTCAGATACTTATCCTTCTGTTAGCTGGTAAGTAGTCAATCTTGTAAACTCACTCTCTTAAAGACCAGAAAACCAAAATTTTTCGCTTAATTTTAAACTTTTAATATTATTTCTATTTCTGTGACTAACTAGAGGTTTTGTTAAGGAAAAGGTGTAAGCTTTTGATTTGTTTAGAATTTTGCTTTTACATTTTATTATTGGTGATTAAAAATAATGGATCCGTGACTATTAGAAAATCTCAATTGAAAAGCTATTATTTGGAAAACAGACAAACCACCAATAGAAAACTTGAAAATAGACATTTAGCAAATGAGGAACTGGAAAATACACGTTCAAAAACTGGCATTTGGAAAATGAAGAATATTCAACATGGCCTAGTCCAAAAGGGTGGCCAGAATCCGGACAGGTTCAAAAGCCTTTTAAAAAAATTATTTCTAGAATACACACCTTTAAAATACATTCTTCGAACATGGAGAGTTTGCTAATTGACAGATTGAAATGGGCATTTAATAGCTTATTCAGACTGTCAACGAATTGGACGAATAACGGGCCATGATGACACGACGAATGCAATCAAACTAGCGTCGTTTGTTCGTTTTGGATCACGTGATTGACTTTTCAAACATTCGTTGGAACCTGACCCAGCTAGGTTTCAGCTGATGAATTTTATCTGATTACACTCCATTGGCTTATTTCAAAAAGCAAAAAGCGCAGGCATAATTCAGATGGCAAACAAGTTACTCAAGCGGCATTGCTTGTAACTAAATTAAATAATCAATATTTAGTAATATTAATAATGATAAATAATAATTAAAATAAACACATTTGTAGGAAGCATATTATTTTGCTAGTCAGCAGCATCTTAAAATTATTTTAAACAGTTTTCATGACAGAAATAGGTTTTTTTTCAATAAAAATTGTCAGAGCTGGACCAGCTGCACTGTATGATCTTTCTGATCTCGACTACAAAGATGCATGTAAACAACTGAGTCGATGTGCACAATGAGTAGCAGTGATTTGAAAAAAGTTAAGACGTGGTTAAATTGAAATTAATGCAACTGAATCATTTCGCCTAAAGTAGACACTACCAGCTTCTATTTTGTTTTGTAATTAGTCCAGCTAAAAACGTCTTAGCAATAGTTCGTTTATAGAGAAAATGCTATAAAACATTGTATTTTAATTTTTTATTCAGCAACAATAAAAAATATAAGTAATAAGTAGTGAAAGGCTACGTAAGAATAAATAATCAGTTTGAGTTTGATTTACTTTTCACAATTCAACTGATGTTGAACATAAACTTACTAAAATTTCAGCTTTTGTTTAGCTAATAAATTTTAAATTGGTCATAAGTTAAATTTTTCATATTTGATTATAATTGTTTTATCAACGCAAAACTTTCAATTTGTTATCGCACAACTATGATTAAATTTAACTAGTAACAACTTTACTAGTAAAAGCACCGTTGCGAAGCAACTATACACTACTACTGCAGTTGGCACGACAAAGAGGTTCGATGTTTGTTCGTTGAGCATTCGTCGGACCCAACGAATGAAAATTCGTCGTGTCTGAATAAGCTATAAAAGATTTTATACATATGGATTTGAGATGCCCATGTTCGATCTGTCCATTTTTAAGTATGTATTTTCAAGATTTGGTCTTTATAAGACACGATTTGTCTTTTGTCTCTTGCTACAAAATTGATCTATAATACCATTATTTAAAAAACGAAAAATATGCACCTACTTCTAATTTCGTTGATTGAAATCATGATGGTGAAAGAATATTTATAATGGCTTTGTATCTATCAACGATCTTGCTTTTGAAAACGTAACATTGAGGCCCTTTGATTTGCTGGAAGTTTGGTGTTTTGTTTTTGTAGCAAGCTTTGCTAGTAGTACTGAAGCTCCAACATCTACTGCTAGTAGTTCTACTGGATCTCCCACATCTAATACTAGTACTACTGAAGTTAGCACACCCACTACTGCTAGTAACACTACTAAAGTTACCACATCCTCTACTGCTAACAGCACTGAAGTTAACACATCTAATACTAGTAGTACTGGACCTTCCACATCTTCTACTGCCAGTAGTTCTACTGGATCTCCCACATCTAATACTAGTACGAGTACTACTGAAGTTAGCACATCCACTACTGCTAGTAATACTGAAGTTAACACATCCTCTACTGCTAACAGCACTGAAGTTACCACATCTAATACTAGTAGTACTGGACCTTCCACATCTTCTACTGCCAGTAGTTCTACTGGTTTTCCCACATCTAATACTAGTACTACTGAAGTTAGCACATCCACTACTGCTAGTAATACTGAAGCTGTAACATCCTCTACTGCTAACAGCACTGAAGTTAACATATCTAATACTAGTAGTACTGGGCCTTCCACATCTTCTACTGCTAGTAGTTCTACTGGATCTCCCACATCTAATACTAGTACTACTGAAGTTTTCACTACTACTGCTAGTAATACTACTGAAGTTACCACACCCACTGCTGCTAGTACTACTAAAGCTGTAACATCCTCTACTGCTAACAGCACTGAAGTTAACATATCTAATACTAGTAGTACTGGGCCTTCCACATCTTCTACTGCTAGTAGTTCTACTGGATCTCCTACATCTAATACTAGTACTACTGAAGTTTTCACTACTATTGCTAGTAACACTACTAAAAATACCACATCCTCTACTGCTAGTACTACTGACGCTCCTACATCTTCTACTGCCAGTAGTTCTACTGGATCTCCCACATCTAATACTAGTACTACTGAAGTTAGCACACCCTCTATTGCTAGTACTACTGACGTTACCACGCCTACTACTGCTAGTAGTACTGAAGTTACCACACCCTCTACCTCTAGTAGTACTGAAGTTACCACTTCCACTACTGCTAGTAGTACTGAAGTTACCACTCCCTCTACCTCTAGTAGTACTGAAGTTACCACTTCCACTACTGCTAGTAGTACTGAAGTTACCACTCCCTCTACCTCTAGTACTACTGAAGTTACCACACCTACTACTACTAGTAGTACTGAAGTTACCACACCTTCTACTGCCAGTACTACTGAAGTTACCACACCTACTACTGCTAGTAGTACTGAAGTTACCACTTCCACTACTCCTAGTAGTACTGAAGTTACCACTTCCACTACTACTAGTAGTACTGAAGTTACCACACCTACTACTACTAGTAGTACTGAAGTTACCACTCCCTCTACCTCTAGTACTACTGAAGTTACCACACTTACTACTACTAGTAGTACTGAAGTTACCACACCTTCTACTGCCAGTACTACTGAAGTTACCACACCTACTACTGCTAGTAGTACTGAAGTTACCACTTCCACTACTCCTAGTAGTACTGAGGTTACCACTTCCACTACTACTAGTAGTACTGAAGTTACCACACCTACTACTACTAGTAGTACTGAAGTTACCACACCTTCTACTGCCAGTACTACTGAAGTTACCACACCTACTACTGCTAATAGTACTGAAGTTACCACTTCCACTACTGCTAGTAGTACTGAAGTTACCACTCCTTCTACCTCTAGTACCACTGAAGTTACCACACCTACTACTACTAGTAGTACTGAAGTTACCACACCTTCTACTGCCAGTACTACTGAAGTTACCACACCTACTACTACTAGTAGTGCTGAAGTTACCACACCTACTACTTCTAGTAGTACTGAAGTTACCACTTCCACTACTGCTAGTAGTACTGAAGTTACCACTCCCTCTACCTCTAGTAGTACTGAAGTTACCACTTCCACTACTGCTAGTAGTACTGAAGTTACCACTTCCACTACTGCTAGTAGTACTGAAGTTACCACTTCCACTACTGCTAGTAGTACTGAAGTTACCACTCCCTCTACCTCTAGTAGTACTGAAGTTACCACACCTAATACTGCTAGTAGTACTGAACCTTCCACATCTGCTGCTAGTAGTACTAGTAGCACTGAAGTCACCACTGCTACTACTATTGCTACTGCTAGTACTACTGAACCTCCCACATCTGCTGCTAGTAGTACTAGTAGCACTGAAGTCACCACTGCTACTACTATTGCTACTGCTAGTACTGGTGACTCTAAAACCACGGTTAACACTGAAACCACTACAACTACTATCCATTCTACTAGTACTGAAATAGGTGAGTATTATCTATATTATGTTAGATATTTGGTCTGGTAGAACATGGCCACCAAATGAACATTTTTTACCTTGAATCCTTTTCTCCTTCATCTTTTGTGTTGCACAGTTGGGTTTTTGTTATACTTGCTAATAACCTTTTGCTGCAGGTTCACCATGCTCATCAGCCAATTGTGATCCTGATGGTGGTGAATGCAGGACAGTAGATGGCGCCATGTCATGCGTCTGCTACGACGGCAGGGCCGGGATTGAGTGCACTGACCACATCGCGTCCTACGCTGATTGGTCAGAAGCTGGTCCATGCTCGTCCGAGTGCGGGGTTGCTGTGAGGACAAGGAATCGTACCTGCACGAACAATGCCGATGGGACAGTCAGAGATGCTACTGATTGTGAGAGCTGGGGGCTAGGACCAAGCACTAAAACTGAGGTGAGGAAAAATTGCTTTTTCAAACATTTGAAAGTTTTTCAAAACTTCATTTTCTTGTCACTCGCAACTTTCACTAAATAATTTGTAATAATTATTATGTCATATTAATTATTACAATAATTATTATATCATTATCTTATTCATATAATTTTTAGTGTAAACTGTCGCTATGCAATCATTTGTAAGTACACATCTGTTTTCTTGACAGGAATGTACAGGGCTACCTGAGTGCACATGCAATGTGCACCCATGTCTTGATGTGAATGGTGACCACACAGATGCTCCGTGTAACAGCTTAGGAGAGAAACTGCACAAATGCTATGAAGAATTCATTAATACTGATGCCCAGACTCCTGTCTGTCTGAAGAGATGTGTTTGTGCTGACGGGTTTCAGAGAAAGTCAGACCCTGTGACCGGAGACATCTGTGTTGGTAAATTGACACTTGTCAGTTGATATGTGTACCTAGAGTTGACACTTGTCAGCTGATGCATGTGTACATGGAGTTGACACTTGTCAGCTGAGACATATATACTTAGTGTTGACACCTGTCAGCTGAGATATATATACTTAAACTTGACACCTGTCAGCTGAGACATGTGTCCTTATAGTTGACACTTGTCAGCTGATACATGTGTACTTAGAGTTGACACCTGTCAGTTGATACTTAAAATGGACACTTTATTCCTGATACATTATATTTGTGGATTATTTCAGAATTTGACAATTACAGCTTTTTATTGGTTATTCTAATTATAATAGATTGCTTTTGTTTTATATTTTCTATGTATAAAAGTGCCATTTATTCAGATTTAAAATATATAAGATATTTAAAATATTTATTTACCAAATAATTCTTTCAGCAGAGCAATTTATTTTACTTTGCGGTTTACTCTAAAAGTATTGTAGTAGTTAACACTTGGCACAATCAATTGTCTGAAAGTTATGAATAGTGATTTTGAAATCTAGCGCAATGAAATCTTCCTTGATGTCTTCTGCAATGCATGACTCAAAGTAGTCATATTATACCGTAGACATCAATGAATGCAAGGAGGCAACCGGAGCATGTTTCAACTTTACTACAGACTCTCTCCTCTCCTCAGTATCTGCCTGTGTGAACTCAGCTGGTGATTACAGCTGCACTTGTGCCCAGGGATATCATCACCGGAGTGGTAACAAATTGTATGTCGGTCATTTTACTCAATTTAGTACACACTGGAAATTTACAGTTTTTAGCTATTTCTCACAATTTAACTGCTAATGAACATGGGTTTTTGCCCAAAACTAGTAAAATATGAATAAATACATTTAAATAATCAAGGTTTTTTTAATTTTGCTTGATTTACCATGTTTTTCTTAATTATTCAGTTACTTTCGATTGTCGACCGTTATGGTTTTTTATGGTTGCAGTCCGCAATCCAAATTAGCTAAATAGATAGGAAAAAACATGGGAAATCAAGCAAATTAATTTTTTAGAGTTATCCAGAAATTTTGTGCTGGAATACAGTAAATGCCCTCTAATATTCTGTTCCTGTATATACTGGACGCTGCTCATCATTTAGAAAATATACAGCTGTACTGTATTTTGCTGCTACTTCAAGGCTGACAGCAGCGGTTGTTTTGTGAAATTTATTTTTCAATGTGCTGCTATAATTATCTAAGTTAAAACATATTGCAATGCCTTCACAACTCCAACATATCATTTTAAACTCTGTTACTGGTGTTGGAGTTTGGATGACTTCTAGTAACTACAATATCAATTTAGCTATATT
This sequence comes from Bugula neritina, assembly GCA_964035545.1. Classification (NCBI taxonomy): domain Eukaryota; kingdom Metazoa; phylum Bryozoa; class Gymnolaemata; order Cheilostomatida; family Bugulidae; genus Bugula; species Bugula neritina. Next base: position 11,975,015 of record OZ037770.1, on the reverse strand, counting down.
GCAACTTATCTTCTCTTCCAAATTTAGGTGAAAACAATTTAAAATAATAGAACAGCTTGTACATTTATTTTGCTAATTTTCTTGAAGTAACTTTTTTCAAGTCAAAATCAACAGTTACAATGAGTCCACCAGAAGAAATTTTTCACTAGCTTGTTGTAGCTGCATGAAATATTTAAGAAATTGTGGTCATTTTGTGTGATGCATATTTGCTCAAAACCATTCTCTTGCCTGTTTAACTAACTAATCCATATAGCTATTATTTTAGTGTTTGTCACTTGTCTTTGACTCATTAGGAAAGATAACTTCAAAAATAAAAACTTGGTTTATTTCACTTCATTGTTGTATCTCAATAGATGTGAAGATGTGAATGAATGTAGTGATGGCACTGATGAATGTGATGATGGAGATAGAGCTACATGTACTAATACACCTGGCAGTTATTCTTGCCAGTGTAAAACCGACTTTCATGGGGAGGGAGGAAAAGGTTCCTGTCATTATGAAGTGTGTAATTTAAAACTTAGCCATATTCTTAATAATTTCCATTTTGTAGATTACATCTAAATTCACAACTCAGTTAAGTTTGTAGTTAGTGTCAGTGCTTAACATATTTATTTTTAAAAAATGTTTTAAAAGCTTTTCTTTATGTAGTACTTTTATTTGTTATCAAGATATTTCAAAGGTTCAAATGCTGCACTATTTTCAAAAGAAATAACATATTTTTATATATTGTTTCGTAATCAAATTCATATATCAAAGTAGCTTAGTTTTTATTATAAGTTGTGCTATAATGTTTCACTATGATGGGACCGTTGCAGGGTCGATTTATTGTGACTGACACCTCCGGTATGACTGAAATCAAACAGGAAGTCTCGAGTTTGACCTATATACCAGGTGGAGGCTTTCTCAGTTCTGACGATGAGACATCTGTAATCAACTCTATGTACGCGACAAGATCGGGATTGATCGTATTCACGAGTTACAAGAAGGGAGATCCTGTTCAGCCTGCTGTTCTCGCTAAACCAAATACCGAAAAGTAAGGATATGACAACTTCATTCTAATAATCTTTGTTAAGTAAAAAGTGGCTATTGGTCAGCAGTTTCATTGCCAGTTACAAAGATGCTCTTGGATTAAAGTCTTGTAAAAGTTATTGATGATGCAATTTAGCCCATTGTGGAATTGAGAGTATCTAGGCAACGCAGTAAACAATAACTCAGCAAAATTTTGAAGTTATTCATGCTCTACAACTATCAGCTAAGGGAATTTATTAAACGGACATGCTTGATACAAATTTTAAGTCATGATATTATTAAAAAGATAATGATTTTTCACTTCATCAAAAATGTCTTACTGAATTATTTTAATTATCTTTTGAAAAATCTAACATGATTAAGAAAAAACTTGCTTAGTTACAGTAATTTTATGCTTGAGCAAAAATATCTCTACTAAATTGAAGGTACAGTTTGAAGTTATCTGCCCAATACCGGTATGTTATATAGGCTGTTGGACTGGAGCGCGGAGAAGCTAAATAAGATAAACAGGAACATAGTGAAAGTGGCAGCAGTGTACTGGACTGACAGTATACCTGCTGCCGATGGTGGCATCTACACGCAGTGGATACCCGACCTAGCCTCGTCAGCCCTGTCCGCTGATACTCTTGCTAAGTTTAGGGACATTCATGAGCATGCTAGTTGGGCGTACGTGGTTACGTGGAGCAAGATGGCTCCCAACATCAAGTCTACTTACTCGTCCGATGTACGTCTTAAACTTTTTTTGTACCGTAGTTTTTGTCACCAGACTTCCTAGATCAAACAGTCCGGCTAGAAACCAATCTTTGGACAGCATTGCTTTTAAGAAAAGCAGCCGATGTAGAATTTGTCATGATGAAAAGATTGTTTGTAGATATCATTGTTTATCAGTTCGATAGTTGTTATGGCTTTCATCAATTTCCTTGATTTGTATAATAGAACAACTGTCCAAAATTTCACTGAAGTTGTTCTAAAATTCCCACGTGTAAGAAGTAATAGCTGATTCAAGTTCACCCCTTTATTATTCTTCAGCTTAACTCCTTCCAAGCAGTTGTTGTCGGGGATGCAAACAAGCAGACTATCAAAGTACGGTATTTCTATGGAGATCGTCAGATGAACTGGAATTTGGCAATTTACGGAAATCCCGATCTCAAGTTTTATCCCGCCAGAATTGGAGTTGTCTTCAATTCAAAAGGTGGTCAACCTGTTGCTGAAGAGTACAAGTACTCTGGTCTTCTCACAAAGGTATATCCTGTTTTTCTGTGAACTTGTGTAGAAATAGTTGAATTATCATCACATATCAGACAGCTAGTTAGCTATCATTGCTTGAAGTACATCATCATGTGTTGATCTCTATGTCAAGTTTTAGCTGCCTTTGACAGCAAATAAGTGAGCTTATGAAGAAATTAATGTGTTGATTTGCAAAGTAGTAGTCGACTGGTCTATATATTATAAGTTGTAAATACATGAGGGATAAAAGAATGTTACGTATTTGCACCTTGGGCATTTGTTATAACTAAGTAGGTGTGGGCTAAATAGGAAAATCTACTCTAAGCTGCTGACACTTATTAGGACACTCACACAAAGAAAAAAACCTCAATATATAAGATGACTCCTAATTGCTTTTTGTAATGAAATTTTGTCAAATCTATCAACACGTTAATTTTGACCCTTGAGTTGAAGTCTTGAGTTTAATTTTACAACAAATTGTCACCAAAAGAGTTGAATAAGTCACATGACCCCAGGATCTATAGAGATAACTTACGTTCGATTTTCTAGGACTACACTGTGACTGAATGGACAAACGTGGAAGCTGGCATCATTCATCCGGATAGATATAACGCAGACGGGGAAAAGGAGGAAGTGACATCAGCTGGAAAATTTGATTACATCATCACCGAGTTACCCAGTTCGTACGAAGCCCCGAGTAAAACTTGTAGAGATTGGCTGGACAATCAATCAGAAGGTATCATTCAATCCTTCTAGAATATGCTTATCTTTTCTAAATGTTACTTTTTCATTCTGTTAGACTACAAGCGTATGAATAATAATTTTAATTCGTGTTTTATCAACAGTATTTTAACAGCTACTTAGCATTACTTGTATATCATTAACACAATTTCAATTTTGTTTTCATTGGAAGCTTGTAATAAATAAGTTTTAATTCCCAGATGAGCTGTTAAAGTTGGCATCGATGGAATGCCCCGGAAGTTTGAATCAGATCTCGTTGGTTCTTAAAGGCAGCTATGCTCTGGTGGAAGATGTGCCGGTGGGTCACGTCTGTTACATGCCAGTAAATCCTTCTACTGATGGAGCTGGTGACCTACTGTATCCTAGGTTAGTCACTTCTGCTTTTCTACCAACACTTTCTGTTGTAATTTCTGTGAGATATTCTGACGAGACGGGGTGAGATAATATACAACTTTGCGCTAGGTTTTGCTGACAGCATAGCTGTAAGCTGTTTATTCTAGCAAAACAGCGGGTGACGGGATATTTATATACTTTTTAAATACTATTTATGTTCTTGCAATATACCTACTTGTTATATAATTTTGATATACTCTTTAGATACCCTGTAGTACGCTTTATTGATTTTTTCCAGGTGTTGTTACGATACTCTGGGCTCCCTTCTAAGTAACACCATCTCAGCTGTTCAGTCGGTGAATGGTAAATCAACTGTGCTAAAAATAGACTCAACTGAAACGGATGACGCAGAGGAAATCTATTGGTCCTGTTGTGATGCAGATTACATCAGTTCTGGGCAAACGCCCCTCTCGATGTGTGAAGATTTCTTATCTCATAGACCCCCTGGCTCTTCTTCTCAATTCCATGCCCTTAGTAAGATGTAGAAATTAAAATAAACAAACAATTATTGCTCATTATCATTTAAAATTTTATTGATTTTAGTAATATTTGTTTGGACTGTTGGCTCCACTATGTTGCACTTTCTCTTGGCCTACTTAATTTGATTTAACAATGATGCTGTGGAAAAAAAAATGTTATTAACTATTATTATAATTCCAGTTTAAATAATTGTTTGATAAAATCAAACTGTTGAATTTTATCGCTGCATATGTTTAGGTATTAGCCAGCTGCGTGGAGACCCTCACATAACCTCCCTAGATGACGTCACGTATACATTCAATGGACATGGAGAGTTTATCATAGTAGAGAGTGTTAATGACACGGAGTTCGTATTTCAGGTAACATGCAAGTACATTCTTGGCTTTTATTAAGATATTTATATTTACATATATATAATTTCTTCTGTTTACTTATACATACTTTTAACCCAAATGTGAGCAGTGCTGTTTTGGGATTTGTCCTCTCTTCAGCACAACGCAGTGTATTATGTTTTGTGCTTTTGCAATGGAAGAAACTAATGCTTGCATCCAAGAATATTTAAAATATGTTAAATTTAAACCAGAAAGTTCAAGTAACCTACTTATATACACTTACTTTTATTTACTTTAACTATGAGCACATTTTTGATGAAAATAATTTTATCTACTTACCATACAAGTTTAGCTAATTACTTACACCTAATTTGCGGTGTACTTCATTATTGTGCATTCTTACTCGTGTAACTTACTGCACACTTACCATTGTTTATATGCTTACTACAGTAAGTTCCCTCATATTTACAATGTTTATTGTATGTGTACAGTAAGTAATTACTGCATACGTACAAAATTTATTTACGTAACTTACTGCACATGCGCAAATATAAAATTTACTTACTCTTGCTATTTACTGCACACGTACAATAGTCAATATACTTACTTGTCCAGGGTCGTACAGCTCGAGTAAACGGCACTGGAGCTGCTACTGTATTTACTGGATTTGCTGGACAACTGACAGGAGGGACGATTACTGAGATAAGTTTTTCTCCAACTTTCAGTTCTGTTGGTGAGTTGAGATCATTTGCTATTAAATACGTTAGCAATTATATGATATACTATTACTATAAGATGTTTTACCAATGAAATTAGCACTATAATAGCTGCCATTGTCTAGTGACTAGAGTGTTAACCAAATGAGCATTAAGTCAGGGGTTTGAATCCCAACAAAGTCAATTGCACTGCTAAGATGGGTATCTGGTTATAATTCCTCTAACCTGGTGCCCTCGCAACATGGTGGGAGACGTAGTTCTTAGTCTAAAGAACTCTCATATCAAGGGTTCTCACAGGGATGAAGACTTTAGAGTTTAGACAAACATGAGATAATATGAAATAACAATATATCTATGTAATACTTTACAGGGTTTTGCTAATCATGTAGCATGTCTAACCTATTTATGTTTAACAAATAACTAACAATGCCTCCTGTAAACTGGGTAGCCTGGTTTCTTACAGATTTATATCTGAACGGCACAAAGATGAGTAACTTTGACTGGAACACAGTCTCAGTGGAAGGCAATGTAAGACTATACAATGACTCTGGGCTATATGTCATGTCCTTTGAGAATGGCATCACTGTCAGGATCAATGTGAACTTTGACCTTGAGATGATGACCCTGGAAACAATTGCTGCACCGAGTTTAGCTGACAAACTTCAAGGGTTATTAGGTATTTATGTTATTTCTCATCCGCACGCAAGTAAATTCATGCAGGTAAAAATGCTCGGTGCTTTTGTTCAAATGACTCATTTTGATAAAAAAAAACAGCATTTTAGGACAGAATTTTACTTTGTGGAAGTATTTTATGGGCTCCTTTCTCAATAGGCTGAAATTCAACTTATTCAGTTAGTTATAATCTATCTCCCACTGTCTATTGATTTGATGTTCACCTCTTTAAATGCCACTGTTTGTCAGGTAATTTTAACGGAGAGAAGGGAGATGAGTTTAGATTCCCTAACGGCACCCTGGCCCTCAACTCCACATCCTTCACTGAGTCAGAGATATACAACTGGGGACTGTCATGGATGACTTCAGATGATAACACTCTCTTTACATACGGTTTGTAAATTATTAGAAAATGACTGCCTGCATATTGCTAACATTTAAACTAGAGTTGATTTTTACCGAAGTTAATCCTGGATGTCAAAATGTCAAAGCTCTAGCTTTATAGTTAGTTAATGTAAAGAGTTAAGAATTATTCAGCAAAGGCTATATGTAAGCTTTTTAGTGCCTATATAAACAGTATTTTATAGTTGTTGGTTTCTTTTTCACCAAAAAGAAATAAGAGGAAGTTTTTTCTAACATTTCAATCTCGTGTATATTTGTCTATTCGAACGAGAGAATTAATAAAACTTTGGATATACCTAACCTTACAATGAATAAACTTCTGCTACATTTACTTTATATTGTTTCCTGTTTAGACTCAGAAACTAACTGGACTAGCTACAATTTCCCAGATTTCCTGCCAACGTTTTTTAACGCCAACCTGACGGCCATGTTTCCTGACGCTGACAAGAGAAGAGCTGCCATAGCTCTGTGTAACAACAGAGATACAGAGGATGGGAATCCTGAGCTCCGCAAAGAGTGTTACTTTGACTATAAGGTGTATCTCCAGTTAGCATACAACTAGCGCACACACACACACTAACACACACACGGGCACACATTCACACACACACGCGCACATACACACACACGCACACGCGCGCTCACACACACTAGTTTGAAAACTAGTTTTCTATGGTTAATTATTGGGTATTACATGTACTGCACTAATATGTTTTATGCTGAATTACAAGGTTTATTTTGGCTTTTCAAAGGTATCCATGGCACTGATGAAAATAGATTTTATCGGTTTTATTTTCTTTTAATTCTACCGTGAAATTAGGGTTCAACAACAAAGTATTATATTTTATTCTACTTCTGCGACTACTATGCATATTTCAGGTAACTGACAGCATCTATATTTCAGGTAACTGACAATGCTGCCCTTGCAGAAGCTACTGTTGCTGCCTCTGAAAATCTCGCATCTGAAAAATCTGAACTGAACAATTTTGCTCCTGTCTTCGCACAAGAAAATGTCACTTTCCAGGTAAAATAGTTTATTTTCTACTCAATTATAATTACTAACCTACACTGTACAGGGAGATCTCGAATTTAGTAGTGCATAATATCACATTTTTGGGTTTGTTCAGGAAAATGTTACTTTCCAGGTAAATTAATTTGATCTCTATTTGATTATATTTACTAAACTACAGTAGAAAAGTTAGATTTCCAATATAGTAGTGCATAATATCAAATGTTAAGAGTCTGAATTGTTTTAAGAATCGATATAAAGATACAATTTTTTGTTGCCAGTTTTGGGTTTAATTTTGATCACAAATACTACTAATTACCTGCTACTCTATGTCAGTTGTCACCTCTAAACTTTGATGATGTATGTTATACGCAGGTGGTTGCAGGTGAGACGTACAATACTCTACACACTCTGCATGCCACAGATGACAATGGAGATAACATCACGTATGCTATTAGATCTGGACCCTCTGGACTGAGTGTTTCTAGTGAGGGCGTGGTCTCTTGGGGGCCGGTGGTGTACACAGATAACAGCACTGTTATCATTACTGCATCCGATGGCTCAGCCACAGCCTCTCTTTCACCTCAGGTTGCCATCTGCAACTGCCAGAATGGAGGTATAGTTAGATGTATTGCAATCAGTTGGAGTTTTGTTGAATATTGGTTTTGCGAGGTTTCGTTTTTTACCTTTCAATAGTTTCAAAAGCTTTTATATTTTATTGTTTCACCAAGATTGAAGATTTTGAAGATCATTTTATGTAATGGAATAGTTGTGGTTTCAAGCAGAAATTTTAATGCTCTTTGTTACAGTGTGTAGAGAAATGGGTTAGAAAAACCCATGCAGTTATTTAAAAAGAGTACTATGGTAATAGAATTAACACCAATACAGAACCTTTTCATGTAGATGTAATCTCACAAAATCATAGGAAAGGCGTTAAAACAGCATAACCTGATTTATAAATCATGGCTAATACTTCAACTAGTTCTAATCATGAGCCATGCGATCATTCTATCTCAACTCAACACTTGATTGTCTGAGTTGCCTTTCCCCGTAGGGGTGTGCCAGTGGGAAGTCACAAGCACCTCTAACTGGTACACTTTACCTTGTCAATGTACTGCTGGCTGGACTGGTGATATCTGTGATGAAGACATCGATGGTTGTGCTGAAGCTCCTTGCTTTACGGCGTGCTCGGACGTTCTGGCTAGCAAGGTGAACTTTCACTGGCAGATATTATTATATTTCTTATTTGTTTTACAGATGTTTTTTAAAGTTCTTCTGTCATTTACAACTTTAATATCCTTCTAGCACAAATTGTTAACATTAGAAAACAGTTTTTAATGATATAAAGGAGAAACATTTTCATCACAATGCTATATATACATTACCAAAAGTAATGCGTGATATTTTAGCAAAACATTTTTTTAAATAATTTTTATATTTTCCAACACACCTGGCTTTAACTACAAATGCACAGTTGTATATTCTGTACAGTGGTTTGTGCGTGTAAATAAACTCTTTATTTCTGATCATTGAGCACCAACACTCAGAAGGTTATGTTATCTGACTCCTGATAGGTGGAGGAGCAGGGTTCAGAGTTCATCTGTGACCCCTGCCCAGCAGGACTGGATGGCGATGGAGTCAGTTGTTATGATGTCAACGAGTGTTTAACTGAAGAACCCTGTGAACACGGTCTGTGTGAGAATACAGCTGGAGCTTTTCTGTGAGTAGAGTGGTTTTCTGCAGTGCTTAGACTAATTATATATGTAAGCAATGGATATCTGCAGCTTTTACTTGTCAGAATTTTTGGTGAGTTACAGCGAAATTTTAGTTATCTTTCACTATGTTTTCAAGCTTTGCATGTTTCATTCCATGTTTGGAAACAGTTGTATCAAATGAAACCACAACATAAGTTCATGCAAACCGCAACCACCAATTCATTCATATAAGCATCAATTTGCATAATGCCAGGTATTGGAAACACAGTGTATACAAATTCCAAGATATCAAATGCATATAGCACTACTTTGTATAAATTCATGCTATTTAAAGTTTGTGCTAATAATAGAAACTTTAGCTAGAAACATGAAGAGGTGTCAATATGTACACTGTGTTCACAGGTGCTCTTGTAACAAAGGTTTTGCCCTTGGCTCTGATGGTAGGAGCTGCCTAGATATTAATGAATGTCTACTCAACAAGCATGACTGTAATGAGAAGTCTGTCTGTACCAACACTGAGGGGAGTTATGAGTGTACATGCAAGTCTGGTATGTCATGTCATCTATATGTTCAATAATTGCTTATATGCTGGGTAACGAAAAGTCACTTTTGCCATCAATAATTTTAGTTTTTAGCAAAGTAAATATTTTCAATTTATTAAAGTTTTAATTTTTGATGTTTTTATGTACACATTTTAACATAAAAACATACATACCTAAGCATAATCAAATTAAAATTTTTTAAACACGTTTGATTCTGCAAACAACTTGCATGTTTTCTGATGGCCGATTTTAAATGGAGAAGTAAATCAGTAAACATAATCTGAATCTGCATAATCCTTTTCAGTAATATTACAGTGCAATATATATATATATATAAATATAGTTATTATTTAAGTTTTGTTGACTTTTCATATGAAGTCGATTTTATTCAACTCCTTTTTGTACAAGGTTATAAAAGTTATCAAACACCTATTTTAAGTTTTAAACCAGCGTCCATCATTGGCTAGCTAGTATGGAACATGTATGTTGTGTACAAGTATAGTCTGTCACATGTAGGATATGAAGATCTCGGGATACCAGAAGGTTGTGTAAACATAGATGAGTGTTCAGATCCCTCTGTCAACTGCACAGAGAAGTCAACATGTGTTGACACAGACGGCTCGTACGTCTGCCAGTGTCTGTTTGGTTACCGGGACACGGGGAATGACTGTGTGAACATAGATGAGTGTGCCCTTGGTAATAAGTGTAGCCAGGTTAGTAGCTACTATACTTTACTATACTGTACTATACTATACTATACTATACTATACTATACTATACTATACTATACTATACTATACTATACTATACTATACTATACTATCTATACTATATTATACTAAACTATACTATGAATAAAGTCCCTTTATAACTGGTTTGAATTCTAGCTTAATTCAGCTAGGGTCTCACCATTATAATATACTTTCAAAATCATGTTTTCAATTACTACTTCAAATGTTTTACATATATTAGAAAATTACTTAAAAATTTTTACAGTTTGCAATATTAAACATTATTAACTGTTTGTTACTAGTATTATTGTGTTCTGTTTTAGTAACATGCTTCATTTTTGTGAAATTTATGATAATTTATTTAGCTAGTTTCAATTATAAAATATTGTTTTATGATTATTCTATAACTTTTTTATATATAGCTGGGTAACTAATTAAAATATAAATTCTATACCAAATTAATATCATTTTTGCTCTATAGCAAACATTTTCCATTCCTATAACAAATATTGTTTCCTCTCTGTAAAACTCTATTTTCATAAGTACTTTTTCCAACTCTTTGACTAACATTTCTCCACATTATTTATTTCTAATATTTCTAACTTTTAAACCTATACTCTACAATCAGTGTTTCATTTTTAAACTGATAACAACTTTCTCTGTGACCAATAATATATCTTATAACAAATATTATCCTCCTCTGTAACCAATCATTTTTCTCTTTAGAAATGCCTAGATGGCTTAGCATCATACACATGTGACTGTGAAAACAACTTCTCTCTTAACGCCACAGACCTGATTACCTGTCACCCAGACAATGAGTGTACTGTAGAGGAAACCCTTAAATGTGATGGAGGGAATAATCGGTCTACATGTGCAAAGGTTTCCTATAACTTCTTGTATTTATAGCATCATCTGTTGACAATTATTTCTACTAAATTACATTTAGGAGCAGTAGCGGAGAAATTAAAATAACCCAAGTTCTTTTTAAATCTCTTTATAAATTTTGGTTTGAGTTGCAAGTTAAAATTCTTGCCAGAAAATAACTTCTTTGCTACATTTGTTTTCTGAAACACGGGCTTTTCTAAATTTTTTATTACTGCACCTAACTCCTAAATTATGTGTGGCAGCTCATTTTCTCTTGGTCTATTCTGAAAGTTTAAGTTCCATATGCTCAGGAGTTCTATGAAACTTGGTTAATTCAGTCAAGCTATAGAGGTGCTACAGAGTATCGATATCTGGTCACTACACAATAAGCTGGTCTTCACCAAAGTTTCATTGCTATTGCTAGAACTTTATTAGAATGACATGTTTATGTATAAGTTTCATATTGCTGAAAACTTGGCTGTGGTTTTAAGTTTGAGAAAAATTTGATCATATTATATGACCTCACTACACTTTATATAAATGATTCAGAACAAATTTTTAAAGATCGCGTTTAAAATTTAGCAATATTTGTTGTTTTTTTAATCTTTATAGTCCAGCAATGGGCTTTTTGGTTTTTAGTTCGATTTTGGGGTGTTATGTTTCATCGCAGCCACTTAAACATACTACAATGCGTTTTATTAAAGAGCCGTGCTTGTTATACCTTATAGATATATTTAACAATTTTAATTTAAAACCTGTTTTTCTTATAAAAAATAGTTTTGTAATTACTTAATTTTTCACCCAAAAGCCAGCTAATTTACTTACAAATTTTCAAGTCAATCTGATGTGTGTCGCATAACTTGACATATAGGATTAGTTGTGACTAACTGCAGGGCACCTGTTGCTACTTGCTCTGTCTGTCTGTAGGATGGTTCTGGTGAGATCATATGCGCCTGCCCTCAAGGTTTTACCACTGATGACGACAAGAATTGTGTTGATATTGACGAATGCGCTACCGGGGCTGACATTTGCTCTCCAGCTACGAGTTTTTGTAATAACACTGAGCCGGGGTATGATTTTTGAGTTTGTATGATATGCTTGAAGCATTTTTAGTGCTTAGTCAGTCAGAGTATAATATAGTTGATAGTCTTGTGTAGTTGATATTGCTGGTAGAATTGTGTAGATAATATATAGTTGATAGCATTGTATAATTATCACTGCACACCTACCAACACCTGTCAATCATCACTAGTTCTATGCATTAGTTGATCTTGTCATTTAGAACTCTGCACCTTTTTCATCAACTTGCTCTTCATTAAACACTGATTATTCTGTGATGTATTTATATAATGAAAAAGAAGCTACACAAAACAGTTTGAGATGCAAGAGTTTTAGTAGTTTGCTGGAACTTGTGGTACATAAAACTTTCAGCTTGTTATTTGTTGGCAAATTCATAGATTTTAAATTTAGTTTCAAACAAATAACTACCTTACTTCCTAAGTTGGCTACTGCTACATCTCCTGCTAGTATTCAGCACTACTGATGACTCAACATTTCTTGTGAGTCATCACTGTTAGTATCCGGTACTCAAGACTCATGCCCTCTTTGTCAACTGTAGGTACAACTGCGTATGCAAAGATGGCTACCAAATATCACTTAATGGAATCACTTGCGAGGATATTGACGAATGTGATGACAACTCCAACAACTGTGATCACTACTGTTCCAACACAGTTGGTAGCTTTTCTTGTAGCTGTCGTTCTGGATATTATTTATCATCTAATGGTTGGTAAACACCACTTGTTGATTGTAGCTAGCTGCTAGATGGGTTGTGCATAGCTTGCCATCTTTATTTGACTGCAGTATACGAGAAAAATTAGATAGCCCAAGATCTTTAATTTTATTTATAAATTTTCACTAGAACATAACATCATTTGCTATGCTTTGCATTTAGAACACAGGCTTTTCTCAATATTTTCATCGATCTGCGCTTACCACATCATTATAACATGTAGTGAATACATGCAAACGTATATCTCCATTTATTAGATTGGCCATCACTGCATTACTCTCAAGTATTGTGTAGTAGCTTCTTTTTTGTGAATAATTTTATACTTTATTTTGATTTTTTTATAATACTGGAATTATGTTTGTTGGTTTGGCAAGCTGTTTCAATCTTTTGATTCTAAAAGCCACAAAAAGTATCTGAACACAAAAACTCTACTAAAATTTCGAAAATTTTCATCTTTAATCCCTAGTAAAAATACAAAGTCACGCAACATATACTTAAGTACTTGTACAGTACACATTGCATTTTTTGGATGTGTAGGATCAAGCTGTATAAACAGGAACGAGTGTGAGCTAGAACTAACCAATCAGTGTGATCCTCTCAATGGTAACTGCACAGACATAACTGATCCTGAGGATGGGCAACTGGGCTACTCGTGTGGTTGTAGCTCGGGATATGTGCTCAGTGAAGATGGGTTCACGTGTAACGATCTGAATGAATGCAGGTAAATTTTGTTGTAATTCTAGTTTATCACATTTTTATATATATATATATATATATATATATTTATACATATATATATATATATATATATATATATATATATATATATATATATATATATATATATATATGTATATATATATATGTATAAATATATATATATATATATATATATATGTAATTTATTCTGATTAACCTTTAATCACTAGCCGCCAGTCGTGTACTTCTTTTCTTACCTTTTACCCTTAGTTGGCAGCAACAAAGACCCTGCTGCTGCATGTATTCTAGGTCTTTCCATTTTGTTAAAAATACATTAAATGCATGTCTTGTAAAACTTGGCAGGTGATTTAATGTGATGCAAGTTGTTGGGAACATAATTCAGAAGTAAGTTTGTTTCATGTTTAGGAGCAAAGATGTTAATTTTTGTTTGATATATATTTGTAAATTTAGTCAACCATTGCTTAACAAAAATCATGACAATGTAAAGAGAATAAAATTTTTCTTTTGCCAATAATTACATTTGCTTACCATTTACCCTTTTTTTCTATAATACAATTTTCATACTTTCTAATTGGTAGGTTTAATGCAGAACTATAAGTTCTTGTCATTAAGAATGTAGATAATTGGTGTAGAGATGAAAATTGTCTCCCCCAACTTTTCAACCCACTGTGGCACTTTACCTCTTCTGTAGCTTGGAGGACCGAGGTGGTTGTTCCCAAGGATGTTCTAATAGCAAAGGTTCCTACACGTGTTACTGTGGTAACGGGTACGCACTGAATACTACCGACAAGATGTCTTGTGATGACATTGACGAATGCAGCTCCTCAGCTACTCACAACTGCTATTCCGACCGATTCTGTACCAACACTGATGGTGGATACACATGCAGTTGTCCAGATGACTTCTATCTTAAAGTATGTAGCTTTATTATATTTGTTTTCGTTGACTCTATTTGTGGGCTTTGTGACACTATTCAGTTATGACATTTTACATGTTTTTTGATGAGTGACACTCTGTGGCAGGTGTCATCTAGCTGGCTATACAACACTAACATTTTATTATGAGTCATTCTGTTAATTGACTTCTTGGTTATATTGATAGTGTCAGTTTATACTCGGGTATTACACACACCATGATTGTTCTGCTACACTACTTCCTAAATGTAAAAGTTTGACATTTTGTAACATGCACTTGTGTTTTGACAATGTCAGCTGTTTATGACATGTCATTTGTGTGGCTTATTTTATAGAACATTCTGACAACCTATAGCATGTGCTTTCTGTTTCCAGTCAGATGGATTCACATGTGTCTCACTTGACACCTGTAAAGCGGGTCACAGCTGTTCTGACACTTGCTCAGTTATAAATGGGACAGACACCTGTCAGTGCTCCAGAGGGTACCTGCTCGCTGCTGACAATAAAACATGCCAGGATGTCAACGAGTGCACTGAAGGGCTGAATATCTGTGACAGCAAATATAACGTATAAGAAAAAATTAATAAAATGAATTCCTATTTTATTTAATCATTTATTCTACAAGGAAATCTCACAGTTTTTCTATCTACTAATTCAATAGATCCACCGAGCTGGGAATTTTAAATGAATCTCCTTGCATCCTGAATGATTTGATTAAATTTTATAAAGTATTTTGATAAAGTCATATTATTATTGTGTTGCAATTCTTTATGTGTTGCAGGTTAAATGTGTGAATGATGAGCCAGGATACCATTGTGCCTGCATATCAGATAAATATACTCAAATAGAAGAAGCAAAGTGCATTGGTAAGTTATGGCATGATGAGTTGATTTCCTGCATTGTGATTGTTGATAAACTTTTAAAAATCGTTGAATACATTGTCACTATAACTATTCATGCATTCTTTTCTAATAAGTGACTAATTTTATATTTTATATTTAGTGCTATATAAAAGCATTATAACACTGTAGTACAGTGTACTCCATGAAACTATATAGTGGGGCTATTTTTGAAATAAATGATTTTGAAAATATAAACTGTACGCACAAATGTACACGCACATACACACAGCACACACATCTAGCAAGTTGATATTGCAGATGTTGACGAATGTTCCACGGGAGAAGCCGTGTGCAGAGACAACAGTTACTGTACTAACAAGGAAAATGGCTACGAATGTCCTTGTCTCACCGGATTTACAGACAACGTGGCTGGTGGCTGTTCAGATATCAAAGAGTGTTTAACTGGTGACAATGCATGCCACAAAACCCTCGCTACTTGTATTGACTTTGACGGTGGATATTCGTAAGTTATCCCCCTTGATCCTTTACTATATGACTGTAAATACTCAGGATTTTCAAATTCATACTATATCATGCCTTGATGTATGATGTTTCAAATTAAGATATCGTCATGTTTTGTTCTTACATTATAACTTATAACTTATAAAAGTCTTGTAGACTATCAACTTGTCTTGAATAAAGATATAGTAGGTAGCACTTTCTAGTCATTTCTAGTTATAAATCAATTGAAATGAAAAAGGCAATGACATAATAGCAGTAATTTATGCAAAATTTAACTCTATTTGCAAACTACATGCTCGCCACAAACAAATCATAATAATAATGAAAAACTTGATACTTTTTCTTTCTGTTGATTTTTTAAATCAAAATGTTTACCAGCTAAATATACCATAACTTGTATCTCTGCCAACGCATAGCACTGTATTAATTCTTCCTTTACTAACTGAAGCAAGATGCCCATCTACTACTCCATACCATCCTTACCATCAACTCCCCTTTGTGTGTTCACAGCTGTGAGTGTAAACCTGGATACACTGGAGATGGGGTGGAATGTACTGACATCAATGAGTGTGCTGGGGCACATAGCTGTGATCCTGACTCAGAGGCGGGGGTATGCACTAACACCCCCGGATCTTACAGCTGCAGTTGTAGACCAGGCTATGAAATACAGACCTCTAACTTGTGTCTCAATATTGATGAATGCAGTGATGTTGGTAAGTTTATAGTTCAGCTGATTTTGTCAAATGCAAAAAATGTTGAGATAAGTTAGAGCTGTGACGATTCATAATATATCAGCTTTCATCATGCTCTGTTGTAAACTGCATTGCTAAGAACTTCACCAAACTGTTATGACAATTAGCAAGGGTTAAGTTCTAAGATAAGTAAGAGAAAGTTTGTAGATGCTTATTGTTTTTCGCTCAAATACTACTGTTTTTGATAGTTTAGTGCTGTTAGCTTTTGCTGTGGGGTTCTACATTTAATTAGAACATCGTGTTTGAAGTTGTTTATTATTTCAACTCTACACTGTTTAGTCTTGATCAATAGTAGATCATATCTTCATACATTTAAAAGTATTTAATTAAGCCACAAGTATTACAACAAAATTTATTTCAAGAAGTATATCAGAATACTTTTTAAAAAAACGTGACTCTTTGGTCATAAAACGAACTGACCACCTTTAAGGTAAAGTTTGATGAAGTTTAGCATTTTTATTAATTATTAAAAAGAAATTTACACATATTATCTTCCAATATTAAATGTTATGGTAATTAAGTACATCAGAGTTTTTAATATTCCGTTTCAGTGAAATATGGAGTAGAATGCTCTCAAGTCTGTATTGACACACCCGGGTCTGTAAAGTGCGGCTGTACCGACGGATATAAACTAAGTGCAGACGGCATAAGTTGTTCTCCCCAAGTAGCCTGTTCCAACACAACCACATGTGCACACAACTGTCTGAAGAGGGACGGGGTAGACACGTGTACCTGTAACCCAGGCTATAGTCTAGATAGTGCTGATAACTCTACCTGCATAGACATAGATGAGTGCGAGACGAATACATCATCATGTGACAAGAATCTAGGTGTCTGTGAAAATGTCGCGGGATCTTACACTTGCTCTTGTCTAAATGACTTTATCGTTGGACCCAGCGGGGAATGTGAAGGTATGGTAACTGTTTGGGCTTTATAGTTGGGCCAAAACCCTAAAAAAAGTACATTGTGTCTTTACAATCAATTTATTTAAAAAAAATGAAGCCATGCTTCTTTTACTTGTTTTAGAATTGCTCTTGGGTTAATACTTATATGTGATAATGTTACATATGATTTGTTAGAGATGAGCTAATTGGTCAATTTTTGAGCTCATAAATTTTATTAGTTGCAATTTATAAATTTATTGTCAACTGCTAAAGTTTGTTCTCAATATTTTACTTAATATTTCTGATTAAATTACTTTCTCACAACTAGCTTTTCATGTCTTAATTTATTAATTTTGTTTTTACATTGAATTTTTAGGTAATCTTGAATATTGTTGTATAGCAAACATTTTTACACATTGTAGATAGAGATGGTGTCTTTGGTGAATGGAGCCTGTTTAGCAACTGTACTGAGACATGTGGTGAGGAAGGGGTGCAGACACGTTCCCGCACCTGTGACAGCCCGTCTCCTGAAGGAAACGGAGCTAAATGTCAAGGTGAAGACACGGAGTCACAGCCTTGCAACAGAATATTGGTAAACTACTCTTACTTCTATGAACACTTTGATGTTTCTGCAGATTATCTTTCCAGACACACATATATTATAGTATATATGTAAATTATATAACCAATTTATTAGAACCTATCTGCAGGTTACACTTTCATCTACACACCTTTGTCATAAAAATATATAGTATTAATTTGCCAGGTTTAGCTCAGTTTATTAGCTAAATTTGAAACCTTCTTTGGGGTATAATATGTCAAACTATCATTTATTACTGAATGGTCTACAATTCATTGGTCAAAATGCTTTTTGCAGTGTTTTAATATTATATTATATATTTTGCTATTATATCTTTTTATATTATAATAATTTATTATATTGTACTAATCAGATTTTATTGTACTGTATATAGTCAAATAACATGCAGTATATTCTATTTTGTCGCATATAATATTTTATCATAACTATTATATTATATATTATTTGATGCTGCATATTGTATTATATTGTTTATTATAATATATTATTATATCAAGCATATATTCTATAAAACAGAGGTTTACAAGCTGCCAGAACTTTCATAGTGCCAAAAAATTTGCTATTTTCACAGGGTGTTCAGGATCATGAATTGAATTGATTACTTTGAAGTTATCTTCTCTCTAAAAACTTATTATAATTTTATGAGCTGCTGGTTACTGGATTACAGTCAAGAGCCAGTCATAGGTTTACAGTTAGTTGGATGGTCAACCAGTTTATTCAGAGATCTCCTATGTTTGTGTTTAGTGTGAGGACCAACTGGAGTACGGGGTTCAAATGGAACTGCATGGTGTAACTAATACACTGTTTGAAGTAGCTGAAGATGTATTCACACAGAAACTGGCCACTCAAATCAACTCATACTGTATTAGTGGCACTGCGGCTGCTCAGGAATGCTGTGGAGTTACCTTCTCTCTCATGTCGTAAGTTTGTTTTGATTTGCTATGCATGTAGTCATGAACATGCTGAAAATGTACATAGGCTAAGATTTTTTTCTAAGGAATAGCTTTTAGCTAAATAAAATTATTTGATTTGACACAAAATCACAAACTTTTTCATAAATGTCTTAGTGTCTGCCATAATACAAGAGGCAGGTAATGTTTATTTTAAAAATTCAAATTTTAAAATTTTCGAGTTCATCGAAATTTACTATAGATATTTTTGGTAAAACGTAGCATAAAATGGGAATAATTAATTGCTATTTTTACAACAAATATATTTATATAAACAATGTTCAAGTTCTCTTCGCTATACAGGAATTAATAATATTCAGTTCAAAATTGTATTTTGTTTCCTGATTTTTTAAGTAACTTTTTCCATTTCTTGTTATGCAGACCAGAAAACAAAACCTTCCTCACAGATAAAGATCTGGAAGTGAGTTCTCGCGACATCGTAGATATCAATGGCACGGTCGTCGTGGTAACTGCAGAGGTCGATGTGACAACCAATGAGGTTTGCACTGCTAGCAGCTCTGGAAGCAGACGTAAAAGGGAGATATCATTTGTGAGCCAACAGCTGCTTCTATCTATTCTGTCCGATGAGTCATTGTGAGTGAATGTACTTCTTAAAAATTACTTTCAATTTAGTCATGACTCATGCAAGTTTATAGTCACCATCCCTGTGAGAAATCCCTGGTCGAAAGGGTTTTGTAAGCTGGTTAAGGACCTGTTCAGATGGGGCACAGGAGCAATTATGACTGGATGCTCTTTCTAACATCACCTATGGCCTTTGTCTGGGTTCCAACTCATACTAGGTCAAACACTCTAACCCTAGATCACGGCTGCTTCCTCCAAGTAGTCATAACTGACGATAATACTTAACTCGTAACTATCAACTCGTTTTATTCATAATCTACACACCAAACTTGAAAAATTTCCATAATATTAAATTGTATATATTTTACTGTTGCACTGTAGGGGAAGAAGGTTTAATTTTTTTCGTGCGCAAAACTTTTATGTTGAATATTAATTACTAATGGATAATTAGTGTTTTTATTTAGTAATTGATAAATTGAAACTAATGAATAGTGGACAGCCTCTTGGTTCTACCAATATGGCTTGTGTTCACTAGTAATAGTAGCATGATGCATACCCATCTACCTGCTGTATAAAAACACCTGCACATACCTGTTAAATATGTATTCTCACCCGGCGTGTTGTTCAAATGTTTCTAAATGATTCTATCAATTTTATGATAAAATAGTCTCAAGTAAGGTCATTATGAAGTTTGATTCCTTCATTTTTCTCATGTTTTCTACAACTTCCGACATAAATACCCGGCAAAGTATTTATGTGTTTTAGCATTAGCGAGATTGTATCAGTGGTGGAGACAACTCTCTCACACTACAATGTCACCATCACCAATTCTCCCGTCTTCACTTCCTCTAAACAGGTTTGTTGCAAGCAAATTCAAATTAAAATTAATGGATTTTACATCAAGTAATAAACTTTCTAAAAAAAAATTTGAATGACAGAAGTCCTTTAATAATCTTATTGATTTAAGTTCATCACACAACAAATATTTACATACATTTGATGTTGTCAGGTAACACTGGCACTTAGTACAGGAAGTACTGCATCTGACCAGGCCACGCCCACATCAACACCTTCTACCGCCAACAGTACGCCAGCCTGGGTTATAGCTGTATCAGTTGTGTGCGGTCTGCTCGTTGTCGTAGCAATTGCTGTCGCTGTCCTTCTACTTATCAAAAGGTGCGTTTCGTGAAGATTTCTGTCTTTGAGTTTTGCACTTCAATGCATTGCAAAAGTCTGTCCATTGTTTTATAGCCTTAATTCTTAGTTTAAGTTATCAAGAGGATTTAATTCAACGCTAAGCAAGTTATCTTGGTGACAGAATTCTTTTTGGAAAGCATTCATTTTTATTATAACAGATTTTGATTTTCTCACCAATATTTTCATTGCAGGCCAAGAAAAGTATCCGATGGTGGAAATGGTCACGAAGTGGAAGCCAATCAGAATCAAGCTAACAATCACCACCTCACCATGCCTTCGTAATTTTCACAATAACAAATCTTTTTAATTTCTTGTTTAGTTTTTTGTTTAGCTTTTTATGATCATCTCAGCTGTCAACAAAACTGTTTTAGTTTGACATTCGGATTGCGAACCACCTGGTTTTGGCGATGGTAATATAAAGTATTTTATTATTTGCTGTTTTTAGTGCAATCTGAAATTACAAATTGTTTTTTTCTTTATTTTCTGTATCTACAAGACATGTGAAACATTTTCAAGCAAATTTCTGTTATTTTTATATACTTTATTCAAGTCCGTCCACTTTTTCGTCCATTTTTATATTATCATTTTACTCTAGTTTTTATTTCACAATCTTGCAACTCAGCACACCACTGCACAGAGTTAGTAATTGGTTGGAATAATTAATGAAGATTAGGTCACATGACTAAATCTGAACCTGACAAGAATAAGCAGAGACTAGAATGTGCTGATGTGACAGGAGAAGTGGTGTTTCCAAATATGGCAATGAGAGCTCCAATCTTCTTAATTTGACTTAATTTAGCTTCATAGATAAGAGAATGTGTTTAAGGAAGGTTTTTGGAGATGATTGGAAGGCTTAAGCTATGTGTATCTTGGAATTATCTGCTCCTGATTTGTGTTGCCGCGCCATTATATTATGCAAAGTTGTAAACATACCTGGTTGTAAATTTACTTTGATATTTTGCTAATAAATACCTTCATACCTTACTATTTCATCTAAATATATATAATTCTCATTAAAATGTGTTCAATTTGTACAATGGTATTATTGGACGAAAATTCAACTAACATATATAATAGACGATGACTATTTTATCAATAAATTTCTGAGTCAGTGCTCCTATGGAAGATATCCAACAATCAAATATAGAGGGGCATGGGGCAGAGATAGCTTCTTGCGACATCTTGAGCTTCTATTTCAAATAATCCAACAGAGTTATGACTTTCAACTTTTTTGCTTTCATTTTTGTCCATGCCTACTTATATTATAGCAAGTATTTACATTGAATTTCGCAACGTGTTGTCATGTCTGTAATATGCAATCAATCAATCAATTTAGCTCTATATTATATAGTCATTATATTTAGCGGGCTCCTAATTTTCCTTTGAGAGAAAATTACACCTAAACATATAGATAACAATATAATGGGATGAAGGTATAAACTACAGTGCAGAATAACCACTGTCGACTACTTTCAAACAAATTCAAGAACTGCTCGCTTAGCCAAACCTATACAATATGAGTATTGTATGACAGCTAGCATATGAAACTGCTTTCATTTATTCTCATTTCATGTCTTATTAACTGATTTTTCTATTCAAAACAAAAGCTGAATTTATTCACTGATTGCATAATAACTAAACTACTGTTATAGTATTATACTTTTATATCATACTATATAAATTACAATACATTTAATTGAGCACTTGGAATAAAACACATTCAATATGCGTATTATTTATTAGAAAATAAAACAGAGGTTAAAACTAAAATGCAACTTCAATACCAAAACTTTAGGATCATACTATTGAAACAATAAGAATATCGAAGGAACAGATCAACTACCAAAACTATATTTATATAACAGGTTCTTCATCTTAATTATAATAAGCTAGTCCCCCAGCTGGCTTGGAAATATAAACAGTAAATTGTGGTTACAAAATCCAAATTTGGGAAAAAATTGCTAAAAATCAATCAACAGTAAATGTTCATATTTTCTTTCACAATTCTATTTCTTTGGAAAATTTAGAACAAGTAGAAAAAAATTTTAAATTAATATAAGTACTTCTGAGAACTATAATATTTTCTAACATATGATAGTAGAGTGTGGTAATAATGCATTACACGAAGTTTAATATTTTGTGGCTTCTAATATTACTTTTTATAGTATTTTCTTCTCCTTGATTTATAGAATTTATTTGTACAGCGTAAAAATAGGAAATTAGCAACCATTTTAATGAACAATAGGGCTGATGACTAAAGAGCTTTGATTAGTGAAAATGTATGTAAATTTATATTATAACCTTAA
Organism: Bugula neritina; assembly: GCA_964035545.1. NCBI lineage: Eukaryota > Metazoa > Bryozoa > Gymnolaemata > Cheilostomatida > Bugulidae > Bugula > Bugula neritina. The sequence continues at coordinate 11,952,097 of OZ037770.1, read as the reverse complement.
AATTATGTGACTTTATTTTAGAAGCTGAAAATGTTACTTGATAGACACATTAACAAATTATACTATAATATGATGCCAATGAAGAGTTATAAAGTCAGGTAACTAATTGTTACTTTGTTAAACTACCCAAACATGCCACCCGGTCTGGAACCAAAACCGCTACCTCCAAATGGGGTACTTGAGGAAGTTCCAAATAATCCACCAACTGGCACAACTGTCGAAGCTGCCGTAGCTGTTGGAGCTGCCACAGTTGTTGGGGCTCTAACACTTGCATACTTATCCAACTTCTTGCTAAAACAATAAATAGGACACTTTTTCTATATTTGTTAGCAGATTTCAGTCAAAATCTTATGAAAGTTGTTTTATAGCTAATTTTTTGTATATATCTGAGGCATTATTTGCTAAATATCTATCAAGTTACAAAAATAAACTCTATTTTAAAAAAAAGTAGAGCATTAATGGTGAATTCACGATGAAACATGTTGAAATGACTCTCCTGCCTGTATATTTTGATTTGCAATCACCATGTTTTGTCTTTTCTAAGAATGCAAATTAAACATTATAGACAGTTTTAAAATTTTTGAACCTTTTTTACATTTTTCAGGCTTTTTTATAAAATCTAAGCTGCTTGCACAAAACATATCTCTGTATCGCAACATTTTTATATTATCTTCCACAAATGTATTTTTATGAATTGTCTCTCTTTTTTCATTATGTTGAGAATCTTGAACTGCTTTGCTGAGAAGAAACGAAAAACATTTTAAAAATGATCAGCAGACTTTAATTTAACACTGTCAATAAGCATCGTAAATTGGGAGTTAGAGTGTTATTTGATTCAAAATGTGGTCAAAGACTATTTTAAAAGTTTATAACTACCAATTAAATGTGAAAATGTATGGCACACGTCAGAAGTTAAAAATCTAAACTGGAAATCTTACCAGAGAATTTCTATGTATACTTCCAAGTCAACATTTCTGTTTTCAGACCGTTTTCTTTGCTTTTCAAGTTGTTTATGACTTAAACTTGTTACACACTGCTGTTTAGCATGTTTCAATAAGTTTTCCAGGTTATACTTGAGAGCAAGAGTGACTAACTCCAGTCTTGGTGTTACTTTCAGTAACGTATTTTCACAGTCTTCTTTTAGCAACTCCATTTTATACTCATCTGCCAATGGGAGGAGAGCCACTGCTTTCTCGTCTGTAAAAGATAATATACACTAGTTGCAGTTGCTTCTAAATATGAAAGTTTATTAATTATAGTATGGTGAATATATAGAAAGAGACATACCAAATGCTGTGTTAGGTAGATGAATTACATTACTATTTGAAAAAATAATAAAAAGGTTAAAGTATATAGTTAATAATATTTTATGCATTCGATGTAAATTTTATAATGCAGGAATAACAAAATTTTATATTATCCTAAATCAAAAGCTACCCATGTTAATTATGTTGTTTTTGTAAATTGTTGGGCTTTCAAATTTTAATTTCAAAGTTATCAAAGACACGTATGATCAATAATTGTTGTAAAAGGCGTGAATCAAATTTTGCAGGTAATACTACATTTACTAAGTTATTATAAACTGATTTGTTATTCTACTTCTTCTTTTTGTTAACTTCTTTATATAATATGATAGACATTCGATTAATATCTGCTTTACGATTTCTCTGTACAGCTGAAAATTGGAGGATTCCAGTATAATTGGCTCTACTCTATATTTTCCAGTGGTCATGGGTTTGAAAAAATCTCACCGCTTTCATGGCATTAGTTTTAGAAGATACAAAACCACAAATTTTTGTATGCAAATGTTTAAATATAAAAGCAGACCTGCCATGTTAAATCTGATTCTAGGATTTAGATAGTCTAACATCCACACAACTGATTGATACCTCTTTCCAGGTAATTCAACTTCCTCCTGATATAATCCAGTCTCTTTACACATCTGAGCTTTAAAGACTGGAGAAGCCATAGCTAAAAGCTGTATGTAAATAAATAATATTACAATCTACTAACTAACTGGAAATAAGACTGTTTTGCTTAACAAGAGGTGGGGGGGGGAGAAAGAAGATCAGATTAGTAAAGAAATTTAGCTAGAGACTATAATGTATTTTTATAAAGATTTAAACTGCAAGTTTAATAGCATTTTAAATCAGTGAGGCCTTTAAAATTAATCTCAGTCATCGATGATGCAAAGAATGAAAACAGCTATATTACAATTAACAATACTAATCTCTGAGTCACTGAGTGGGATAAAATGTTAGTATATGTCAAGCTAAGTATTTACACATAGGTTAAGAAGAATTTTATATATAGAAAGTATTCACATCTAGTATATTTTCATCATGCACAGAGTTCACATAAATAGACACTAATTATATGGTGCACAGGGTTACTAGTATCAAATTCATGCACTGGAAGGACACCAAGGAGCATGGATAACCATATTGATAACTTGTTTATAGACCATCACTGTTGGTTATCTATAAAAACACACAGTTTACAGTCAGCTATCCTATCTTCAATGTACAAACCTCTCTGGTATAATGAAGTTTCCTCCCTTCTACAACCAATACAACAGAAGTAATTCCTTCTTCAGGGCTGTCATATTTCCCTGACTCCACAGACACATTTTTCATGCCAAATGCAGAGAAACTTTCACCATTACATAAACCCGAATCTGAGGTTTCCATGATAATGAGAAAAAGGCTCTGTTTACCAAGTGTGTAATGTCTGCTGAGTAAATAGTAAAACTAATTATACAGTCTCAGGTTATTCAGGCACTATAACTGCTAAGTCTATGTTCCCTTTCATTATGTTTTATTCTTTCATTAACACTCTTTGTTATTTGTGAAACAATCAGCATGAAGTAAAGAAAATAGTTATACTATAATAATAACTTTTGTTTTGAACTGGAAAGGTAAAAATTAATGAACAAAAGTATATATAGCTTGCATATTGGCAATCAATTCACACATGAATGCCTAACTATAAATGTTCAATCATGTACTATTGTTAGGGTTTTAGTGTTATAAGCTGTTGCTACTTTACCAATTAAATATTTCTTCAAGTGTAATACAACTCCAACATAGAGCTTATTATTTGAATAGATTTTTAAATTTAGATTCGGTTTACTGGTAGACCATATTTTAAGTTTCAAACTCCACCATGTTTCCAAAAATATATACTATATATAGTCATTATATTTAGTGGGTTCCTAATTGTCCTTTGAGAGAAAGTTACACCTAAACATATAGATAACAATATAATGGTATAAAGGTTGATAAACTACAGTGCAGAATAACCACTTTCAAATACTTTCAAACAAAAGCTGCTTGCTTACTGTATGACATATGAAGATAAAGTGGGCTATGAACCCATTACAAGAACTTTAATATTTTGTGTCTTCTAATATTACTATTTATAGTATTTTCTTCTCCTTTATTTATAGAATTTATAAATTGTACAGCGTAAAAATAGGAAATCATCAACCATTTTAATGAACAATAGTGCTGATGACTAAAGAGCTTTGATTAGTGAAAATGTATGTAAATTTATATTATAACCTTAAAATTAGGTGACTTTATTTTAGAAGCTGAAAATGTTACTTGATAGACACATTAACAAATTATACTATAATATGATGCTAATGAAGAGTTATAAAGTCAGCTAACTAATTGTTACTTTGTTGAATTATTAAACACGCCGCCACCCGGTTTGGAACCAAAAACATAACCACCAAATGCGGTACTTGAGGAATTTCCAAATAATCCAACACCTGCCGTAGCTGTCGAAGCTGCCACAGTTGTTGAAGTTCCCACAGTTGGTTGAGCACCAACACTTGCATACTTATCCAACTTCTTGCTAAAACAATAAATAGGACACTTTTACTATATTTGTTAGCAGATTTCAGTCAAAATCTTATGAAAGTTGTTTTATAGCTAATTTTTTGTATATCTGAGGCATTATTTGCTAAATATCTATCAAGTTACAAAAATAAATTCTATTTTAAAAAAAGTAGAGAATTTGGTGAATTCACGATGAAACATGTTGAAATGACTCTCCTGCCTGTTATATTTTGATTTGCAATTATCATGCTTTGTCTTTTCTAAGAATGCAAATTAAACATAGACAGTTGTAAATTTTTTAAACTTTTTCACATTTTTCAGGCTTTTTTTTATAAAATCTAAGCTGCTTGCACAAAGCATATCTCTATAGCAACATTTTTATATTATCTTCCACAAATGTATTTTCATTAATTGTCTCTCTTTTTTAATTATGTTGAGAATCTTGAACTGCTTTGCTGAGAAGCAACGAAAAACATTTTAGAATCGCTTAGCAGACTTAAATTTAACACTGTCACTAAGCATCGTAGATTGGACGTTAGAGTGTGATTTGATTAAAAATGTGGTCAAAGATTATTTTAAAAGTGTATAACTACCATAATATGTGAAAATGTATGGCACACTTCAGAAGTTAGAAATCTAAACTGGAAATCTTACCAGAGAATTTTTATGTATATTTCCAAGTCAACATTTCTGTTTTCAGACCGTTTTCTTTGCTTTTCAAGTTGTGTATGACTTAAACTGGTTACACACTGCTGTTTAGCATGTTTCAATAGGTTTTCCAGGTTGTATTTGAGAGCAAGAGTGACTAACTCCAGTCTTGGCGGTACTTTCAGTAACATACTTTCACAGTCTTCTTTTAGCAACTCCATTTCATACTCATCTGCCAATGGGAGTAGAGCAACTGCTTTCTCGTCTGTAAAAGATAATATACACTAGTTGCAGTTGCTTCTAAATATGAAAGTTTATTAATTATAGTATGGTGAATATATAGAAAAAGACATACCAAATGCTGTGTTATAAGGTAGATGAATTACATTACTTTGAAAAAATAATAAAAAGGTTAAAGTATATAGTTAGTAATATATTATGCATGCGATGTAAATTTTATAATGCAGGAATAACAAAATTTTATATTATCTTAAATCAAAAGCTACCCATGTTAATTATGTTATTTTTGTAAATGGTTGGGCTTTCAAATTTTAATTTCAAAGTTATCAAAGACACGTATGATCAATAATTGTTGTAAAAGGCGTGAATCAAATTTTGCAGGTAATACTACATTCACTAAGTTATTATAAACTGATTTGTTATTCTACTTCTTCATTTTGTTAACTTCTTTATATAATATGATAGACATTCGATTAATATTTGCTTTACGATTTCTCTGTACAGCTGAAAATTGGAGGATTCCAGTATAATTGGCTCTACTCTATATTTTCCAGTGGCCATGAGTTTGTTCTATGCTTTAAAAAAAATCTCAACGCCTGAATTGCATTAGTTTTAGAAAATACAAAACTACAAATTTTTGTATGCAAATGTTTAAATATAAAGCAGACCTGCCATGTTAAATCTGATTCTAGGATTTAGATAGTCTAACATCCACACAACTGATTGATACTTCTTTTCAGGTAATTCAACTTCTTCCTGATATAATCCAGTCTCTTTACACATCTGAGCTTTAAAGACTGGAGAAGCCATAGCTAAAAGCTGTATATAAATAAATAATATTATTACAATTTACTCACTAAAACATATTAATATTCTATTGAACAAAGGAGGGGGGGAGGGGTTGAAACAAAATAAAAATGAAACCAGATATGCAGTTTGAGTATTTCACGGTTATGGCACTTCTACAGGCAATATGCAGTAATAATATTTATCATTTTATATATTCTGGAATTTAACAAATTAGTAGTATAATGGTTAAAACATGCTGTATCTGTCTTTAAAAAGAATTACAACTCTAACTCAAACACACAGAGTGTTTGTTTCAGTTCAGTTAGGATAGTAACCAATTTTTTACAGTTTATGATCCTTAGTTTAACCAAACAACTATAGTTTAGCAAATTTGTATTATATTCACCAGTTTAGAGCTATAATTTACAAAAAAATCTATAATTAACTACTGTTTTAATTTATCATTAGTTATAGAGATTCCTGAGCTGGCTTAAAATATTGTTTTAAATCAGTGATTGGCTACAGGGATGTGGCTTTTTTATACAGGTGATATAAAGACTAGAAAGAATTATAGGATACCAAAAAAAAACCGCTAATCTGTGGGTTGGCCAATTCCTGCTGTTCGATATAAGGTAACTATTTACACGTTTATAAAAGAACTCAAAAATAATTTCATGCATAATATGTAAAGGATCGGAAGTATTGATAACTTAAGTTAGATTGGTGTCTCAGCTTATATACAAGCCACAGATGAATTAATCAACTTTATTGTCTTCAACATACAAACCTCTTTAGTATAGTACAGTTTCCTCCCTTCTACAACCAATACAACAGAAGTGATTCCTTCCTCAGGGCTGTCATAGTTCTCTGATTCTGCAGACAAGTCTTTCTTCTCAGGTACATGTGTAACCTTCAAATCATATGAACCTGAAACTGGGAACTCCATAATAATAAGAATGTTGCTTTAATTGTTTACCAGCTGATAGCAAAATTTTCTCTGTAGGTTAAATGTTGCAACTGATACAGTTTCAGATTTGCTGACTAGCTGCCAAGTTTACACTCTCACTTCAATCAACCATGACTCGCTAAAGTATTTCCAATAATCTTTGTTTTCGTTAACACATCTCATACAAAATAAAGATAATAATTGCATTGTAATAACCAGTAAGCACCAATAATTACTTGAAAATCAATGCATAACAATAGTGTCTGAATATTGGACAATTCACACCCCCCCCCCTGAGCTCTTAAAAATTGACACTTCTGCTTGTGTAGCTTTTAAGCTCAGTTTGAGTGAAGTATTGGCCGGTTAAATAGGCCAGAGCAGTAGTGTAACACAACTCCAATATATAATGCGTTTTCCAAGCAAAGATTTCACTAGCTGGAGTAATATATTGCTAGTAAAATGATATACTAATATATTCTTACAAGTATGAGGTTCAAATTACAGAGCACCCCAAACCCCTTCCCACAAGGTTCAGTAGTCTATTTTACTAGCTAAAGATCTCTTTATTCTTGGTACAGTGTTTATTTAATTGGGGTAAAACATGGTGGCTTTACAAAATATTTAGTACCAAAAGCACAAGAATATATTAAAAGTACAATAGCTTAGCTATAAACAAAACTATTGTCAAACATGCAAGGTAAATTAAGTTACAGAATATGAACACACCAATGCCTTCAAGTAGCTGCACGCTATCAACCTAACCTTTACAATATTGATAAATATACTCATAATTACTCAGGTTAAAGTAATAATTAGACAATCTCCACCCTCTTGAGCCATCGACAGCTTCAATGACTTGGACATGTATGCAGAATAGAAGGTGGCTATTCCTACAAATCCTTCACATGGGAAGGCTTCAGGTCGGTCTAAATTGCATTTGAAGGACGTCTGTAGAGGCACATGAAAGGCATGGAAGAAAATGTTATGAGTAATCAGATTTTACGTTGATTTAAGTTAATAGATAATAAACCTAAAAATGTTATCTGTATCCTATTTTATGTTATAACAAATTTCAAATTATTCAGCAGTGAATGTATATGAACAATATACACAATAATATACTGAGTTTAAAAGTTGTGCATACGTGAAGTTATATATTGTCATTTTGTTTCGACACCAGATGACCCAATTCGTGACTTTGGTGAAATCGTAGCATCTCATACAACTCATACAACAGCCTGACACACACACGCACGGCACACACATGCCGCAATGGTGGTGTGGCAGGTTTTCTAGTAGTAAAAATCTTAGTAGAGATGGCAAAACATGTGATATAAGAGAGGTAGTAGAACTTGGAATCTTTAGGTAACTAACTTTCAATGTATAAAAAGACTATAGGCTAAAAGCAAAAAATATGCATTCAACCTATTTTTGAGTACTTTTCATGAATCACAAGAGCTGAAGTGTATAGAGTAGCATAATGCTTCAGTTGAAGTTGTACACAAATGCTAAATTAGTTTGTATTGCAACTAAAAGATTGTATGTTTTATCAGAAAACTATCTCTATCACACAATTTATTATTTTAAAATATATTATTAGTATAGGTGAATATCGCATAAAATAAGTCACAAAATAAATACAACTTTGAGCATCAGGAAAAGATGTCAGTGAGATCTGTAAGTTAAGAATTTTCACTTACAATTTGCCAAAGCATAGAAATGCACATTGGCCTGTTTATTTATTGGGAGCCAACATATGCCACCATATTGTAACATTACTCATGCTAATAATATGATGGCTGATTAAAAGTTTGCAAAAACAAAAAATAAAAAAAAGGAATTGCTATGCCATGCTCATGCAACATAAAATTGATTGGCTCAAAACAATAAAATTTTTAGTGTTAATTTGAAAGTGTGATAAATATTTCATTGAGTTACTTAAAATAACAACAGTTTATGCTTAGAGAATGTGATTCGTTTTTTATTGCTGTGTTGGCGTAGCAGCCGCAGCATCAGAGGAAGGTGGGGCCACGACATCATCATAACTAGGCGGACCTTTGGAAGGTTCGTGTAATGAATACATAGGAGGAGCCGTGAAACCATATCCTGGTTGTGGTATAGAAGCCCCAGCTTCACACCCCACCATATGGCTACCCGTACAGTAGTACTGCTGCTTAGGGTACGCTCCTTCCGGCAGCTGTCTTCCAGTTGCTGGTACACATGGTCTTTGGCGACTGCTAGTGGCAGCACTCAACTGGATGGACTGTCTCGCTTGCAGAGCTTCCTGCTGTTGCTGCCGACGGAGCTTGTATCTGTAGCAATGGCAGAACATCAGCACCACCACAACTATCGCGGCAAACGGCAGCGCTACCCTGAAAACATAAATTATCACAAAATGAAAATTTTATTAGTGATTGTGTAATAACACTATTATTGGTATTAGTACTTGTTGCAGGAGCTTTTCGTTCTAGCTTTAAGTAAAATATTGTTTGATGAAAGCTTTTTGTGAAAAATTTTTGCAATAACTTTTTTCTTATAGGTATTGATTGATGAGAGAGTACAGCTCAATTTTCCTCTTGTTGAAAATGCAGGCAACTTTAACTTTATCGTCTAAATAATTGTTACAGTTTTGTAAAAAAATTTGTTGGCAAAAGGGTAAGTTGTGGTCTGCATCTGTGCTTCCAACATCGGTGCTATCACAAAACATAGGCATCCGTGTCATTCAGCATCCATGCTGACACAGTACTAGAACAATTATTAGTCCCAAACCCAGGGTTATTAATATTATAGGGCTACTCTTTTGGGCAGCCTCACCTTTGCTAGTTAGAAAAAAATGAACCAACACCTTTCCAGGCTCAAAATTTTCACTTTTTTATTAAAAACAGGTTTCGTTTTATTTTTATAAAAAAGCTTTCTTTTATTGTCACTTTTGCTCCTGTTGTTTTTAAATTTCCACTTTTTACTATTGTATTCCTTGTAATACTAATGAAAGGTAAAGTATCCCTGTTTACTGTCACTAGTAGCCTGTTTAGATACCCTACTTACCATCTCAAGTAGTTCCACGTGACGCTGTCTATATGATGGTCAGTGACATAGTAGAACTCCGTTGTAGTCGTCTGCTGCAAGTGGCTGGTATGCAGAGCTCCATCTACATCCATTCTCTAAGCAAATACAAATAATATAACCATTGTGTATAAATTCAGCTTTAAATTGGTAGTTCTTTAGCAATAAATTATGCATTAACAAATCAATATCATCATAGAAGTTTGTCAATTTATTATCCAACTATGTGAATATAATTTTAAGAGCATGACTTTGTTTCAATGGCATGTGCTTATGTTTAATGTGCATTGTGCATGGATAAAACATATAGTGGCTGATCATATTGTAATTAACAACCCAGTTGATAGTTAACTTTCTTTGTACTAATGCTGCTACTACCACCGCTGCCACTACCACTACCACTACCACTACCACTGACACTTCATTGGACAATTATATCCAATGAATTAACGCAAAAGTTTTTCTGTCTAATAGGAGTCCGCCGCAAATTATTTGAATCAAGCAGTGCTGCCGTACCGCAACACCGTACAGGAAGCTCAGACATTTGTAAAATTGGCTGATATTTGCTGTTACGGCGTACGATACGGTAAGTGTGAATAGGGGGATAGAATTGATTAGCAAATTTCATACCAACAGCACCTTTTTTTAGTTCAGTCCTTTTAAATTTTCATTTTCAATTCATTTTGTTTTTTGTTCCTCTTTTTTTAGAGCACTCCTAGTGCATAAGACAAATGAAGAAACACAAACAAAAATTTTAACACAAAAAAAACTAGTAGGCAGCCAAACTATGGCTATGAGTCCAGCCTTTCAGGCTGTCGTATTGTCCGATCACTCCTAGATCTTCGAGTAGATTTATTAGGTTCCCGAGTCAGCGACGATTGACTATCTTTATTCATAGTTTCTGGACAGGTCAAATGTGTAGAGGGAGATACTTCAAACGGCTGGTGAGTGTTGGGCTGCTCTGGGGACTGCCTCTCACCAACAGTAGAATCTTCTGCTGTCGGTGATGCAATATCAGCTGGTTTAGATATTTGAGAGCGATTTCTACATAGCATTACTCCCGAGTTATTTGACGATACAATTTCTCTGCCTTTAGTCGCAATTACAACTCCGTCTTTCAGCTGACTTCCATCGTTGATCTTTATCGCCTGACCTACTTCCATTGGTTCCCTTTCTTTAGCTCGATGCCTCCTGTTATAATAGAGCGCTTGTGCCTTTCGTTGACCCGCCTCAAATTGCCGAAGCCAGCTCAAATTAACGCTTTCGTTTGGCATGACACCCATAGAATTCAGGGACCGACAAAACATAAGCTCAGTTGGTGAGTACCCGTTGGCCAAGGGTCTGTTTCTGTACGCACACAGTGTAGCCTGAATGTTGACGTTTTTCTTCATCAAGCCCTTCACCGTCTGAACAGCTCTTTCCGCCTCACCATTTGACTGGAGATACTTCAGAGAACTAGTTATGTGTTTAACATCCCATTTTGACAGGAAAAACTGAAATCTATCGGACACAAATTGTAGTATATTATCACTGACTAATGTATTAGGAATGCCTAGCAAGCAGAAAAGTGTTTCGAGCTTGGAAACTATAGTTTTTGTGTCGGACGAATCATTGAGTTCATTAACCGTAATGTACCTGCTGTAGTAATCCACCACCACTAAATATGTTCGTCCATCCTTGGTACATAGGTCAACTGCTAAGTGCCACCATGGCCTGTCAGGCCAAGAGGAACAGACCAGGGGCTCCCAAGGTTTCAATCGAAATTTTTCACACTTAGAACAGCCTTTCACTAACGATCTAATATCAGCTGTCATGCCAGGCCACCAAATTACATCAACTGCCCTACGAATACATTTAGTCTCTCCTTGGTGACCATCGTGTATTTCCTTCAAAACTCGGTCTCTCTCGACTTTGGGAATGTATAGACGGTTTTCAAAAAATACTACTCCTTGAACTGTGGTCAAGCTGTCTCTGAACGTGTAAAATTGCTTCATAGACAAGTCGACATCCTTTATCCTAGGCCATCCCTCCATAATGTATTTCAAGAGAATTCTACCTTCATCTTCTGTCCACATAGCAGCCTGAATGCGGCGCAGACGAGTTGGGGAAACAGGAATAGCATCTATTAGCTCCTACACCAGCAAAGGTTCCCCTTGGGCTTCCTGTGGTCCTGAGTAAGGTGCCCTAGACAAAGTATCAGCCAGTACCAACTTTCTACCCGGTGGAAAGACCACATCATAAGTGAATGACATCATCCTTAATCTAAGCCGTTGCACCGGACAGGTAATTTAGCTAAATCTTTCCCACCAAGAATTGAGAGCAGAGGCTTGTGATCAATCTCCACTGTGAACTGACGACCTGCCAGAAAGTAATGAAACTTTTCACAAGCCCAGCAGATTGCTAGAGCCTCTTTTTCAATCTGTGCGTATTGCTGCTCAGCACTAGTCAAAGACCTAGATGCAAAGGCCACAGGGTTCCAGATTTCATTAACTAGTTGCAGCAACGTCGCCCCAAGGCCAAACGATGATGAGTCTGCACTGAGCATCGTTTTTCTATGAAGACTGTACGGAACTAAAGTGGGAGTGCTGGCCATCATAGACTTCAAGCATGCAAACTCTTTCTCTTGTACTGGCCCCCAGTACCAATCAGAATTTTTACCAAGTAATTGATGCAGCTTTCTCGACTTTTCTGCAATAGCAGCGGAAAACTTTCCCATATAGTTCACCATGCCAAAAAACCTGCGCAGCTCCTGCCTGTTACACGGAGTTGGAAACTTCGTCACAGCCATTGTCTTTTCCGGGTCAGCTTTAATACCCTCGGCACCTATGACATGACCAAGAAATTTCAACTCAGTCTTCTGAAATTTAAATTTTTCTGCATTGAGGGTGATTCCATTTTCTTGCAGTCTCTTCAAAACCTGCTCTAGCCGGTCCTCATGCTCCTGTGGATTCCTGTGGACTCCTATCATTAATTATCAACTACAAATTATATAGAAATTTTGAAACTAAAAGCCGGCCAACAAGTAACTTCACTTCATTTTAACTGACCAGTCTGACTAACTCAGAAGTTCAAATTAATTTGATTTAAAACTAATTTAGTTATCTAATATAAAATACAAATTTTATTTTTATTTATATAAATGTTCAATCATGTACTATTGTCAAGGTATTATTCTGAGCTATAAGTTACTCATTCGAGTTTAATGCAACTCCAATTTAGAGTTTATTATAGAAAGCGGCCGTGGTCTAAGGGTTAGAGTGTTTGGCTTAGTAGCCCGGTTGTCATGAGTTCGAACCCCATTAAAGGCTATCGGAGATGTTAGGAAGAGCATCCAGTCATAACTGCTCCTGTACCACATCTGAATAAATTCTAAGCCTTATTTGAAGAGTTTCTTTTCATCAGGGGTTCTCTAAACTTGTGTGACTTATAGAGTTTCCTGCTTACATGAAGATTTCAGTTCAGATATTATAGTCAGACTTCCCAAACTATATACTATGTAGCATGCTCTCAGTCATTTGAGAACGGTTTACACTTCAACACACTCAAGGTGATAGTCACCATCCCTGTAAGAAGCCCCTGATGAAAGATTTTTTTGTTAAATCAGGCTAAAGATTTATTTATATGTGGCAGAGAGCAATTATGACTGGATGCCCTTCCTATCATCACCAATGGCCTTTGCCGAAGTTTGAACCATGACTCCGAGTATGCTAAGCCAAATGCTCCAGCCCTTAGTTCACAGCTGCTCCCTATAGTGTATTATTATATTTTTATAGTATATTACATAAATTATACACTTGGTTGCCAGTGCTGTATGTTGAAGCAAAACACAGCTAGGAACACATCTTAATTGGGCACTGAATTGTATTTAAAACAAGACCAATATACTATCAACTAGAATATAAAACAGAGATTAAAACTAAAATGCAACTTCAATACCAAAACTTTAGGCTCATACTTTTGAAAAATCTGCATTTTCTAATCAATTTGAATAACAAAACATTTCAATAGCAAAGAAGCAAATAAGTTACTAAAACTATATTCATATAACATATTTTAGATCTCATGAATTAAAATAAGCTGGTCATCTAGCTGACCAGAGGATATAAAGCAGTACATTGTAGTTATTAAATCAAAAATTGAATAAAAAGGGCCAAAACTCAATTGACTGTAAATATTGTAGTAACTTGTGGGTTATTGAATGCAATCAGGCAGAGAACATAACTCCTTGTAAGAGAAAGAGAAGCAAGAGGGTGTTGGTAGTGTGTGGTGTGTAATCTTTATTAGTATAGTTGATCCTTCCAGTCCGAGCTCCAGTCTTCAACTGACTGGAGCTCAAAATGTGCCTCCTTTTATACTACCCAGACAAAAGGTTCTAGAACATTCTACCGACAATCGGCCGAAGTTCGAAAATGTCGGGCTTGGTATTCCGAGATTCGCAATGTCGGAGTCCGACACTCGAAATGTTGGCAAGCTAGCAACCAAACTTCGGTTGACTGTCAGTTTACATTAATCAGCCAAATTGAGCTCAACCAAGTATACATGAATATTGTAACATGTAACAAAGGGGGAAAGGGGAACACCATTCACTGGTTAGTAATACTATTATGTTAAATATAGGTTCTTGTAGTGGCTTGTAAAGGGTGATAACTCTAACATTTACCACAATATTAAACTCTTCTCTCACAATCCCATTTATTTAGAAAATTTGAAACAAGTAGAAACAATTTTAGATGAATATATGTACTTCTGAGAACTATAATGTTTTTTTGACATATGATGGTAGTGTGGGGTATGAATGCATTATAACACGAAGTTTAATATTTTGTGTTCTTTAATATCACTTTTTATAGTATTTTCTTCTCCTTGATTTACATAATTTAATTGCATAGTGTAAAAAAGGAATTCAGCAACTTTTTTCATGAACAATACGGCTGACGACAAATTTTTTTTTACTAATAAAACTATATGCATAATTACGTTATAACCTTAAAATTAGGCAACTTTATTTTAGGAATTAAAAATGTCATGTGATAAACACATTAACAAATTATACATTAATATAATAATGAAGAGTCATAAAAACAGGCTAATTAATTGTTTCTTTGTTGAACTACTAAACAAGCCACCTGGTTTGGCACCAAAACTAAAGCTACCACTCCCATGAGCAATTTATTTTTCGGGAAAATAATAGGACTTTTCGACGGATTTCTTTGAATCAACACTTGCATCTTTCTTCAATTTCTTGCTAAAACAATAAATATTACATTTCTATAACTAGATTGGTTAGCAGATTTCAGTCTAAATCTTATGAAAGTTGCTTCATAGCTGTTTTTCCGTTTATATCTTAGGCATTATTTACCAAATTACAAAAGAAAACTCTTTCACTAACAATAAGCACCATAGATTACACTTCAGAGCATGACTTGATTCAAAATGTGGTCGAAAACTATTTTACTAGTTTTGAATGTTCTAGATATCTTGAAAATGTATGGCACACTAAAGTGAAAATCTTACCAGAGAATTTCTATGTACACTTCATAATCAAAATTTTTGTTTTCAGGCCTTTTTCTTTGCTCTTCCAGTTGTTCGTGGTCTAATTCTTTTACACACTGCTGTTTAGCATGTTTCAATAAGTTTTCCAGGTTGTATTTGAGAGCAAGAGTGACTAACTCCAGTCTTGGCGGTACTTTCAGTAACATACTTTCACAGTCTTCTTTTAGCAATTTCATTTTATACTTATCTGCCAATGAGAGGAGAGCAACTGCTTTCTCGTCTGTAAGGGAAAACATAGTTTTGCTGCAGTTGCTGCTAAATATAAAACTTTATTTATACTCTATTTAAATATAAATGGAGAGACCAAATACTGAGTTGGTTAAACGGATCAAACTTATAGAAGTATATTAAAAACAGTTGATTATAATATTATGCATGCAATGTGAATTTTATAAACCAGGAGTAACAATTTTTTTATGCTGCATGTCTGCAATCAACAGCTACCCATTATAGTTATGTTATTTTTGCATTATTAGGCTATTATAAATTTTAATTCCTGCATCTTAAATTCATAGTTATTTATTATTATTATTATTATTAATATTATTATCTATATGATAACTTTGTGTGAAAGGTGTGAATCAAACTTTATTTACTAATTTATTATAAACTGATTTGTGTATTCTAACTTTCTTTTGGTAATTAACATGAATATATTAAACATTCAATTAATATTTGCTTAATAGCTTTTCTGTGTAGCTGAAAATTGAAGAATTCCAGCATAATTGGCTCTACTTAATCTTTTCAGTGGCCATAATTTTGCTTTTGTAGACATCACCTTACTTTTAGAAAACAAAAATCTAAAAATTCTAATATTTAAGAATTGAAATAAAAAAGCAAACCTGACATGTGGAATCTGATTCTAGGATTTAGATAGTCTAACATCCACACAACTGATTGATACTTCTTTCCATGTAATTCAACTTTTTCCTGATCTCCATTCTCTTTAGGCATCTGATCTTTTAAGACTGGAGAAGCCATAGCTAAAAGCTGTAGGTAAACCAATATTAACTAAGGTTAGATTGTTGTTTCTGGCTATATACAACACATAGATGAGGTAATCAACTTTATTGCCTTCAGCATACAAACCTCTCTAGCATAGTGAAGTTTCCTCCCTTCTACAACCAATACAACAGAAGTGATTCCTTTTTCAGAGATGCCATAGTTCTCTGACTCTGCAGACAAGTCTATCTTCTCAGGTACAGGTTGAACCTTTGCATCATCTGAACCTGAATCTTGGGATTCCATTATAATGAGAATTTTGCTTTGCTTACCAGCTGATAGCAAAATCTTCTCTGTAGGTTAAATGATACTAATACTACAGTCCCGGGTTATTTAGTCACTAGCTACCACGCCTACACTCCCACCCGATTATATGCTCCTTTACTAAAGTATTCTCAATAATCTTTGTTCTCTTTAAAATATCTCAAACAAAGAAAACATACCTAGTTGCATTGTAATAACCAGTTGTGTGGTGAAAACCAGTTATGCAGGTAACAATAGTGTCTGAATATTGGCAAATAATTCACATATGAGTTCTTAACAATTAATTGTTGTATTTGTGTAGCTTTTAGCCTCAGTTTTTGAGATCTTGGCTTATTAAATAGTCTAGAGTGGTAGTGGTATAGGATATATAATCCAGATAGAAATTTAAACGATGTGATGATTTTCCACTAAACTATAATATTCAAAGTATGAGGTTTAAAGTAAATAGTAAGACTCCACAATGCCAACTAGTCTATTTGATTAGACGAAATTATCTTTATGTTTAGTGGGGAGGAGGATCATTTAGGTAGGGTGACAACATGGTGGCTTTACGGAATATCTAGTAACAAAAGCATGCATACATAAGTGATTGCATAGTGACCAAGCTACAAACAATAATATCAATTATAAAATAAGCAAGATAAATTAAGTTACTTTCCTCTTTCCTACATGCAGACAAAGCCAACAACACACAACTCAGCAGACACATCTGGAATTTAAAAGGCAACAACATGAAATTCAACTTGACACGGAATATTTTAAAAATTTTTAGCTACGAGAAATATGCAATTTTAAAACAACCGGAGTTATCCTCCTTCGAAAAAACGCAAAGAGCTTTCCAGCACGTGCAAACATAAATGCAAATTTTTGCTTGCGAATTTAACAGACGCTAGTTAAGACATTCTAGCGTAGCAATACACAAACAATGTAAATTTCAAAACGGAATCACTCAACCCTACACACAACGAGCTGATGATCGTAGCTTGCACTACTTGAAACAATGTTGTAGTCGATAAAAGGAATATGTAAGTTTATTATTATATCCGAAATTGTATCAGTACCAAATATACATATATACATATATACATATATATATATATATATATATATATATATATATATATATATATATATATATATATATTATTGAGGAAAAAAGCAATTTAATTATATAGATGTTGTTTTATTGTACTACTAATAGTTTCATGCCTCTTCGGCACTCCTCAGGCACAATATTGACAAATTTAAATTTTTACATTAAGAAAATCAAAATGCTAAACACAAGGTAAAACGTAACGAAAACATAGCAGTGGCTGTATTGTTATATAGGTTTGTAGGTGTAAATTAATATATAAAAACCATAATGTAATGTAAAAACATAATTTATAGCAGATGCATGAAGTTTTTGTTGGGTGACTATTCTCTATGGGTATTTGTATATTATTTACTATAGTACTTAAAATATAAATAGGCTACAGAGTTTCTAGGTTTTGTGGTTGCACAGTAAGAATTTTTTTGAGTGTCGGCAGGTTGATAAGAGTTCGTTTCGCTTGTTTAAAGTACACATGTTAGGTTTGTATAAAATAAAGAAACATTCCCATAGGCATAAATTACACCTTTTGGTAGTTGTGTTGTATGGTTTCGCTTTTCTTAATATTTTCCAGCTTATGTTGTGCTTAATGTTTTTGTTAGTTAGTTGCCAAATGTGTTTGCTAAGTTCTGTTTGATTTGCTTTCTCCTTGTTTTTAAATGATGATCTGTGGTTTGCGTATCTTAGTTTGAACGGTCCTTCACTTAGGCCAATGTATGTTGCAGGCTCGTTTTCGGTAGTTTCCACAGTTGCTTGGTATATAACTCTGCTCTCCTGGCAGCTTCCTTTCAGCGGACAACTTTCTTTTTCTCTACAGTTGCAGTTTTTTCTGGGGGTTTTGTTTTGTTGCTTCTGTTTCTCTAATAGTCTGTTATTGTGGGCATTTATGGTCTGTTTTATGTTTGGCATGCAGCTGTAGCTAACCTTTATAGTGTTTTTGTTGATTATTTTATAGAGTGGGTGTTGTTTTGGAAATTCTTCATTCATGATTTTAAAGAAGATTTTTGCAATTCTTGTGGTTACATGTTGGCTGTATGGTGGATTATACCAAACAACTTTTCTTTTTCGGTTTCGAGATTTCTGTTGTGTGTTGTTTGTTTGGGTTCTTGGTAGGAATTGTAGTTGGTGTTTGTAGCCACTTTGGTTTAGGAGGTTTTGGTGGTTGTAGGTGGATTGTGTGAAAATTTTCTCGTTAGATGATATTGACGACAGTCGTTTATTAACGGACGAGGGTAGGTTGGAGATTATGCTTGCTGGGTGGTTGGATTTGTTATGAATATATTTAGTAGAACTGTTTGGCTTAGTGTATGGTGTGTAGGTTTTATTGTTTAGGTTGAGTGTGGTGTCTAAGAAGTTAATAATTTTTTTATTTGCTTCGATTGTTATTTTTAATCCATTTTCAGAAAATATTTTGCAGATGTCCTTTTTTATGTTCTCTATTTCTCTGGGTGTTTTGTCAGAGACTCCTAAGCCGTCATCTCTGTACAGGCCGAAGTTTTTGCCATGTTTTAGTGTTATTGAGTTTAAAATGTAAGCCCCAACTAATTCGCATGTTTCTGCACCGTCGTATCCTCCCATTGTAACGTCGAAGAGGTTGTGGTTATGTTTTCCCCATGCCTTTCCAGAGTTGAAGAGTAGTGAATTTTTGGCATGTATAATTATTTCTCTTTCATCTTCGCTAATTGTATCAAATTCCGATGCAAAACTTAGAGCGTTTTCAAGTAGGCTTTTTGAAATTGAAGGGTAAAAGTCTATGACGTCAAATGAAATAAATGTCTGTTGATGTTTGTTGTTAATTCCTTCAAACCATTTTATTACATCAGTGGTGTTTTTCCATTGGTTTAGGTGTGTGTTTGCGAGAATTTTGTTATTTATTCGGTCTAATATTTTCTTACTAATCTTTCCTATCTCTGGTTTGCAGGGGTTTATGAGGCGGCAACTTGGTTTATTTGTAAAATTGTCCTTGTGATCTTTCAGTGTGATGAAAGCTTCTTGCTCACTAGTTGTAGTGACTCTGTCCATAAGGTCTAGTTTGTTAACAATTTGGTTTGTTTTAGTTTTGATTTTGTCTATTGTGTGTTTGCTTACCTTCTTGTATGTCTTGGTGATGCTGTCTTGGAGCATTTTGTTGTACAGGTGTGTATCCATTTTGTAGAAGTTGTTAGTTTTATCGGATGGTACTAAAAGAGTAGTCGAGTTTTTAATTTTGTTTCTGATGTCTTGTCGAAGTTTTCTTTGGAAAGTAGTTGTATCCTGTTTGAATTTCACATTGCGTATCAGGTTGATTAATTTCTTCTCAAAATTAGCAAGTTCTTTTATTTGAGGTGTTGGTTTAGTTGAGTTAAATCCATATGTTTCTTTCTGTTCACTAGTTATCTGTGGATTTAAGAAGAAAAACACTTTCCATCTTAATCGCCGACAGAAGAGTTGAGTTTTTTCTATCAGTTTCTTAATGTAATCCTCGTTTGATGGTATAGGGATGTTCTTTGTTGAGTATTCAAAATTGATTGCTTCCATTTTGTCAGCTGTTTAAGAGAGTGCTCAACTTATTTTTCTTATATAAGGAGCTTTTATATATTAATTTACACCTACAAACCTATATAACAATACAGCCACTGCTATGTTTTCGTTACGTTTTACCTTGTGTTTAGCATTTTGATTTTCTTAATGTAAAAATTTAAATTTGTCAATATTGTGCCTGAGGAGTGCCGAAGAGGCATGAAACTATTAGTAGTACAATAAAACAACATCTATATAATTAAATTGCTTTTTTCCTCAATAATATAATTGCTCATTATTATACACATAATAATTTGAGCACTTTTTTATCGCTGTTTTTTAAAAATCTCACGATACAATTATTATATATATATATATATATATATATATATATATATATATATATATATATATATATATATGTATGTATATATATATATACATATATGTATATATATATATATATACATATACATATATATATATATATATATATATATATATATATATATATATATATATATATATATATATATATATATATATATGGCCATGGTACTCTGTTCTGTGCTGATGAGGGGACAAACCCCGAAACAGCTGCTGTCCACAGATTGAGGTATATTTATATATATATATATATATATATATATATACATATATATATATATATATATATATATATATATATATATATATATATATATATATGTATGTATGTATATGTATGTATGTATATATATTATATATTATATAGAGGCTAGAGGTAGCTTTGATGGCTTGTACATTTGCACAGAGCATAAGATGGTTTATTCTTACAGAATTGTTATATGAAGAGCATTCAAAAAGCCTTCAGGCCTGTCTTGAAGATTAAATTTTAAAGATGTCTGCAAAAGGCACACTGAAAAGCTGGAAGAAAAAGCTTTGAGTACCCAGATTTTAAATTGATTTAAATTAATAGAAAACACCTCAGTGGTTTTATCTTAGATATTTTATCTCATCTTAGCAACATACGTAATGATATACTGAGTTTATAAATTAAGCAAACGAACAATTATATTGTCACTTTGTTTTTACACCAAATGTCCCAATTCATTACTTTGGCGAATTGACAGCAACACATACAGCAGCATGATATACTAAACACCCACTCACCCACTCACTCACCCACTCACCCACCCACTCACCCACTCACCCACCCACTCACCCACTCACCCACCCACTCACCCACTCACCCACCCACTCACCCACTCACCCACCCACTCACCCACCCACCCACCCACTCACCCACTCACCCACCCACTCACCCACCCACTCACCCACTCACCCACCCACCCACCCACTCACCCACACACACACACACACACACACACACACACACACACACACACACACACACACACACACACACACACACACACACACACACACACACACACACACACACACACACACACACACACACACACACACACACACACACACACACACACACACACACACACACACACACACACACACACACACACACACACACACACACACACACACACACACACACACACATACACATACACATACACACACAAACTTTGTGCAACATATGCACATCCCCAATGATTCATAGTAGGTATAGGCTTTAACGCAAGGTAAGCTCACTGCACAACCTAGACAGTGCCAATGCTCTGCATAACCTTAAAGCAAGCAGCATGAAAAAACAGAATAAAACTTCAAACATTTTGATATTATTAAAGAAAATTGTACTTTACTCTTGCAGTACTAAGTGCGATAATTTAGTAATTGCCTTACTTCATTTAATTAATTTAGTTTTGTAGGTAAAACATATGGGTTAGATAGAATTTTGAATGACGCATTATAGAAAATTTTTGATTGCTGCATTTTATATAAACAGACTGGGTGCATTTCAAGAGTTTAGCAGTGTAAAATAGAATCTCACTCACACTGCCAATGTAATTAATTCGACTACCTGCTCTTTATAAGTGACCAAGCATGTGGGCGGAATGATTGGTGATGGTAGCAGCACTGGTGGTGTGGTAGCCTTTCTAGTAGTAGGAATTGCAGTTAAGATGGCAAAATATGTGAGATTAAAGCGGTAATAGAACTTGTAATTTTCAATGTATAAAAATACTATTTAGGCCAAAAAACAGAAAAATATGCATTCCGCGCCTTTCTGAGTACTTTTCATGAATCACAAGAGCTGAAGTGTATAGAGTAGCATAATGCTTTAGTTGAAGTTGTACACAAATGCTAAATTAGTTTGTATTGCAACTAAAATATTATATACTTTATCAAAATACTATCTTTATCACACAATTTATTATTTTAAAATGTATTTTTAGTATAGGTGTTTCCTGTAAAATAGGTGACAAAAATAAATATAACTTTGAGCATCAGAAAAAGATATCAATGAGATCTGTAAGTTAAGAATTTTCACTTATAATTTGTCAAAGCATAGAAATGCACATTCCTTGTTTATTTATTTGGAGCTGACGCATGCCACCATATTGTAACATTACTAATGCTAATAATCTGATGGATGATTAAAAGGTTGCAAAAACAAAAAAATAAAAACGAGGAATTGCTATGCCATGCTCATGCAACATACAATTGATTGGCTCAAAACATTAAATTTTTTAGTGTTAATTTGAAAGTTTGATGAATATTTCATTGAGTCGTTTAAAATAACAACAGTCTATGCTTAAAAATGTGATTCGTTTTTTTATTGCTGTGTTGGCGTAGCAGCCGCGGCATCAGAGGAAGGTGTGGTCACGACATCATCATAACTAGGTGGGCCTTTCGAAGGTTCGTGTAATGAATACATAGGAGGAGCCGTGAAACCATATCCTGGTTGTGGTATAGAAGCCCCAGCTTCACACCCCACCATATGGCTACCCGTACAGTAGTACTGCTGCTTAGGATACGCTCCTTCTGGGAGTTGTCTTCCAGTTGCTGGTACACATGGTCTGGTGTGACTGCTAGTGGCAGCACTCAACTGGATGGACTGTCTTGCTTGCAGAGCTTCCTGCTGTTGCTGCCGACGGAGCTTGTATCTGTAGCAATGGCAGAACATCAGCACCACCACAATTATCGCGGCAAACGGCAGCGCTACCCTGAAAACATAAATTATCATAAAATGAAAATTTTATCAGTGATTGTGTAATAACACTATTATTGGTATTAGTACTTGTTGCAGGAGCTTTTCGTTCTAGCTTTAAGTAAAATATTGTTTGATGAAAGCTTTTTGTGAAAAATTTTTGCAATAACTTTTTTCTTATAGGTATTGATTGATGAGAGAGTACAGCTCAATTTTCCTTTTGTTAAAGATGCAGGCAACTTTAACTTTATCGTCTAAATAATTGTTACAGTTTTGTGAAAAATTTAAACTGCTGGCAAAAGGGTGAGTTGTGGTCTGCATCTGTGCATCCAACATCGGTGCTATCACAAAACATAGGCATCTGTGCCATTCTAGTACTGCTGACACAGTACTAGAACAATTGTTAGTCCCAAACCCAGGGCTATCAATACTAGGGCTACTCTTTTGAGCAGCATCACCTTTACTAATTAGAAAAAAATGAACCAACACCTTTCCAGGCTCAAAATTTTCACTTTTTTATTAAAAACAGGTTTCGTTTTATTTTTGTAAAAAAGCTTTCTTTTATTGTCACTTTTGCTCTTGTTGTTTTTAAATTTCCACTTTTTACTGTTGTATTATTTGTAATACTAATGAAAAGTAAAGTATCCCTGTTTACTGTCACTAGTAGCCTGTTTAGATACCCTACTTACCATCTCAAGTAGTTCCACGTGACGCTGTCTATATGATGATCAGTGACGTAGTAGAACTCCGTTGTAGTCGTCTGTTGCAAGTGGCTGGTATGCAGATCTCCATCTACATCCATTCTCTAAGCAAATACAAATAATATAACCAGCTTTAAATTGGTAGTTCTTTATAAATAAATTATGCATTAACAAATCAATATCATTATAGAAGTTTGTCAATTTTTTATCCGACTATGTGAATATAATTTCAAGAGCATGACTTTGTTTCAATGGCATGTGCTTATGTTTAATGTGCATTGTACATGGATAAAACATATTATAGTAGCTGAACATATTGTAATTAACAACCCATTTTATAATAGTCAACTTTTTCTGTACTAATGCTGCTACTACCAACACTACATCTACCACCACTACTATACCACAACCACTATACCACTATACCACTACCACTATACCACTACCTCTACCACTACCACTACCACTACCACTACCACTACCACTGCCACTGCCACTACCAACACTACTACCACTACCACTACCACTACCACTACCACTACCACTACCACTACCACTACCACTACCACTACTACTACTACTACTACTACTACTACTACTACTACTACTACTACTACTACTACGATTACTACTAGCACTACTAGTACTACTACTACTACTACTACTACTACTACTACTACTACTACTACTACTACTACTACTACTACTACTACTACGATTACCACTACCACTACCACAACCACTACCACTACCTCTACCACTACCACTACCACTACCACTGCCACTACCAACACTACTACTACTACCACTACCACTACCACTACCACTACCACTACCACTACCACTACTACTACTACTACTACTACTACTACTACTACTACTACTACTACTACTACTACTACTACTACTACTACTACTACTACTATTACTATTACTATTACTATTACTATTACTACTACTACTACTACTAATACTACTATTATTACTACCACCGCTGCCACTACCACTATCGAGGTGATACTTCTACTGCGGCTACTACCACTGCTACTCTCCAACTATGCTAGTACCACTGGCAATTATAATAGCTATGTATTTTCAATGCACTATATACGTTTCTCTACCAATTATCACCAATAAACTGCAAATTATATAGCTAACTGCTAGACTACTATACAAAGTCTAATTTTCATACTTAAATGCACTTGGTTACACGTTAAAATACAGCACTACAGCTAGCATCACAAAAACTGTGCTAAGTACACCTGCAATTTTCACGTTTAACACTATTCCATTAAAAGTTGCTGATAACATAGCAATTACAACCCATTGTATCTTTTTATCACAATTAACCTAAAATACACATTTTGAATCATATAGAATTTACCTTTGAAGATGTTTCCATGCTGCTTTACGCTGCCGATATAGCAGTGCTGTTTACTCTTAGTTCAACAACTTTCACTATGAACACTGCTTGGCTACAAGTATTGGCCTCTAAGGTAATTGTTAACATAATCAATATCGACAATGCACCGCTGAATACAACTTTGAATAAAGTGTATTCTTTGTTTAAAATTCAATGCATTCGAATAAAAGGCTTTCAAATACTGTACATTCTAGCATATTATGTCATGTTTCCAATCACACAATCATGAATCAGGTGAAAGGTTCTTCCATAAATAT
This sequence comes from Bugula neritina, assembly GCA_964035545.1. NCBI lineage: Eukaryota > Metazoa > Bryozoa > Gymnolaemata > Cheilostomatida > Bugulidae > Bugula > Bugula neritina. The sequence continues at coordinate 11,926,665 of OZ037770.1, read as the reverse complement.
TTTAAAATTTCCATTTCAAGTTTCTCTTTGTTTCTTGAGTTCAGGGTGAAACTTGAGATAGAATGGTAACTATCAAAACTGAACCTGTTTTTGTAGCTACTAAGCTATGATTTGGTCTGTATCAAAAAGTTAAATACTAATTAAAGTATTAAGTTTTTATATGCATGATTTATACAGAAACTATATTAGGCTTAGGTAAAAATATTTCTGCATTTATGGTAAATTTGAAAAAGTTTCAAGATTTAAACTTGCTACAAAACATTAGCGTTAACTAGTGAAATTGGTTGCTTACTAAACATAATAACTGCTATAAAATAATCATGCAATAGAACATGATGGCATCAACTTTGTACCAGGGGAGATGAATCTATATGTAACAATACTATAAATATATTCCTAAAAGGTAATTACCAGTTTTCATTCTATAATCAATTGTTTCAACTTTTTCTATATTGGATTAAATTTTGATTTGAAATAAATGTTGGTCAGGCAGATTTGAAAACTTTTAAAAATGGATCCTTGAATTTTCAGAAACTATCAAACTCAATTGTTTGTGTTAGCTGTTCAAGTTTATTTCATTGTAAGCTATAACTTATTATGAGCTCTCGCAAGATTTCTGACTTCAAACAGATATTTATATTTCCTATCAAGTTGTTTTTGAGAGGCAAAACTTTGCATTTATGCACTATAGTTTCTTTACAAGTTGCATAAAAAATAATTATAGCAAATTTGAAAAATTTTAATTTTCTTATTCATGTTAACATTATAATGATATTATAATTTAAAGAGTAGGTTTAATATTTAATACATTTTATATTATTTTGTAATATAGTTTGTTGGGTTGAGATTCTATCAAAGCCCCTATAGTGTAAGAAGTAGCAAGTTGGCTTGTAAGTTTGTAGGTTTGAGGTTTGATTACAGTGGGGTAATTATTTTACTTCGTTTGCCCTACAATATATTTTATGCCTTCACAAGTACATTGCTCTGTGAAGTGCATTGAATGTTGTGAAAAGTTCAGTAACTAAGTGATACTTTGTTTTATCTGCTTGCAGTTTTGAATAGACAAAGTTGAACGAATATTCTAAATTATATTAAATATAATTAACTATTCGCTGTACTTTGTTCAGTGACAAGACAGTAACCTTTGACACTTGGATGTAAACTAAAGGAGGAGATTAATTCACATAACTTGTCACGGCATTGTAAAACAATGAATAAAGTTGACTGTTACATAATTACTACAAAGTAGTTGTTGGCATTCAGTCATTTCAAATGGAGTTTGTAGCACATCTAACTGTAGTTGCCTGAAATGGAAAAGCACGTTTTTGAAGTTCGCCATACATACCCCTTTCTCTCTCGAAAGAGACTCAAATTTTATTTTAACTAAATATACATGCAAACATACGCGCAAATATACTTGCTAAATATGTACATTTATTGTGTGTTATAACTTATTCTTTTTATGGAGTTTGCGTGTAGTGTGTGTATTTGGGCTTTTACAGTACAAATTACATAAACGTTCTTCAACGCCCTGTAGAAAAGTTGAATGTCCACTTCACGCAAAACAAAGGCCCTTTCAGTTGTTTACTTAGAATATTGATTAGCGAGTCAGCATTCGATATAAAAATATACCACCTGACGTACACTAGTTGTTGATGTTAGTTACTTAGTAAGCATACAAGATGGCGTCACGTAGTGGTACA